>JAKOGI010002797.1:0-62500 GCA_029747015.1 Carnegiea gigantea
TATATATATATATATATATATATACATACATACATATAAGTTTTTATTCATCTACTTTGTTTATTTTGAATTTCGTTATCATTTTAATTATCATTTCGAAATTATATTTTGCATAACATCAATTTGCTACTGCGCTCCCCTGCATTAATCCACTTCTAGGCCATAACCATTGCCTGACCTAGGTCTTAACTATTGCCCGCCTAGGTCGATCCTGCCCCTCCTGGTATCAGAGCCAGGTTAGTGCCCTTTGTTGGTGTCTAGCCGTTGCTAGCGTTGGTCAGCTGTTGGTCAGCCCCAGCAAGTCCGTTAGTCAGCCGTGGTTAGGTGGTCCCGATGGGGTGGTCCCAGTGGTCCCGGTAGAATGTGCATCACTCCTAGTGAAGTATTCAAACGTAATTCGGATGGCCTCTTGGGTTAGAGATCGTCTTAGTTTATGTAGTAGTAAGAGCTTAAATGTGGTTAACAGTAGCGAAGTTAGTTGTCAAATTGATGTGTCTAATTGGAAAATTCCTAAACAAAAGATAGAAACAATTTATCAAATTGGAAAGTTTGATTTCAATAGTCCTTTATCAATAAAAGATCATGAAAAAACATTTAGTTTAGACGAAGAATTTCAAACTATTAAATTACTTTTAAAAGTTGCTATCAAAAAATATCAAGAGAAATATCGATACATTCATTTTGGCATGATTCAAGTAGCACTCAAACCTTTAACAAGATTAGGATTAGATTGTCCTATATTCATGGCCCTAAGAGACAATAGATTAATACGTTACAAAGACTCATTATTAGCCATGATTCAAACTAATATTTGCAATGGTCCCATATACTTTAATTGTTGTCCAAATTATTCAGTAGATTTAAATGACCCTTGGATTATGGATACCTTAGTATTAGATATCCATCTTCCTAATATTCAAAATGATTTGAAGGTTCAATTTCGTGAGCTTTTTAAGAAATTTTGCAATTACCTACAGAGTATATTTCAAATTACTATCATCCCAACTTAATCCAAAATGTCTATTAAAACCTATTTTAGATGAAACCAAATTATTAAAAGCTGAATCAGATAATATTAATACCTTTACTCCTAAGTTATTAAAATGGAATGAAATTACTATTCTGAAGAATTTATTATTCAAAATACTAGACCACAAAGAAATATTGCTCAAAAGAAAACTAAACAAATAATAGACGTGCCTAATGGTCGAATACTAATAAGATTTAATTCAAGTAAAGAACATAATCTATCCTCAAAACCTTTAGAAAATTTAGAAGTCCCTCGAACTTCATATTCAATGCCCTCTAGGTCCTCTAATTATGATTACTTGAAGGATAATCAATTTGAAAATACTCAAAAAATTTATTACAAAGCTTCAATAGCTGAGCTAATAGATGAAACTACTTCATCCATAGGTTCCCCAACTTAGTCAACCATGCAACCTCCATCATTTTCCTCAATTAATGTTATTTTAAAGCCCTGTGAAATCAATAAAGATTATTTACGTCAAAATTTCAATTCAATAGAAAATAAGGTCAAAAGAAAATGGTTCCTTTCACACTTTGATTTAAATGTTCAAGCATTCATTAGGCAAGAATGGTATTCATTCATGGAAAGACACCAAATCAATGTTACTTTCTTTAATTGGTGGGCTATGTTTGCCTCTGATAATAATCTTCCAGACCCATTCCAAATCAAAGAAATAAATACTAATATTAATTTTGCTAAAAAAAGGACACTAAAAAATGGTCAAATAATTACTTCCTTTATTCCTCCATTAGAAGAAAAAATTTTAAAAACTCCTGAATGTAATATTCCAGCCACTCCATTCAAAATAGGTAGAAATGATACAGAAAATAGTCAAGCAATTATAAGTGATATTAAAAAAGTATATCATCAAAATAATTATACAAATCAAGTATTATATACAGTATCTCAACAAGTCAATATGGTCGCTACTCAAGTTGAAGCAATTGTTAAAAAACAAGAAATTGATTCATTAACTGAAAAATTAGAAAATTTAGATATTAATGATACTAAAAAAGATAAGCCAAACTTCTTAGATGATATTGCAAAATCCTTATTCAAAATATGACGTTTAATTAAATTAGAACTCCCAGATACTAGTACTCCTTTAATTTCTAAGATTGATGAAAAATTAAAAGAAGTGGAAACTTCAACCCACAATCTAATTAACAATACAGTTAATATTTTAGAAAAAGATTTATCCCTATCAGATGATGAGTTTCAAAATATTAATAAAATATATAAAAAAGAAATTCCATATTATTCCAAGCAAACCCCTCCAGATCTTCACCTTGAAAGTGCTAAAACAATAATTACTGAAAACTTTGCTGATGATTCAATATATGAATGGAATATTGATGGTCGTAGTGACTATGAAATATTCATAACACTCCAAAATATGATAATTGCTTATACAGCTTATTCAACTAAACGTGCAATAGATTCACAATCTTTTGATTTATTACCCTCTGGATTCACTGGTATAATCAAAAATTGGGGGAAGAATTATATTCAAAAGAGGAACATAATAAAATCCAAACTCATGCTCATTCTCAAGGACAACTAGATAATATAGAAACATTAATTTATACAATAGTTACTAATTTTCTTAGAAGTCCAACAGATATTACTGCTGCAACAGATATTCTTTTAACAAATTTAAAATGTCCAACCCTCGAAGATTACAATTGATACAAAGATACATTTTTAACGTATCTATTAAAAAGGGAAGACTGTCGCCAACCTTATTGGAAAGAAAAATTTGTTTCAGGATTACCATCTTTATTTTCTCAAAGAATATTCACTAAATTAAGTGAAGTCATCGGTAAAGGTCCAATTTCATTTGAACAAATTACGTTTGGTCAATTATTAAGTTTTATTAAAAAAGAAGGAATTTCATTATGTAATGAATTAAAATTACAAGCAAGATATTCAACGGATAAAGCTGCTAAACGAAAAGAATTAGGTTCTTTTTGTGAAGCATTTTGTCTTCTAAAACTAGACGCTCCATCTGTCAAAAAACAAAGAAATACTCAAATTAGTAAAAAGAAACCATGCACTACAAGAAAGCCAAATTACAAAAAATTAACTCCTAAGAAGACTATTCCAAAAAGAAAGTCGATAAAACTAATACTTGTTATAAATGTGGTAAATTAGGTCACTATACAAAAAATTGTAAAGTTAAAAAGAAACTCAACGAAATATACGCTGGATATCCAGATATTGAAGCTAAATTAATTGCATTATTTAAACTCAAAGATACACCTAGTCAATCAGAAAATTCATCGGCCTCCTCTGATTATGAAGATAATAATATCAATGAATTAAAAAGTGATTCAAGTGAATATTCATCAGGTAATGAGTCCTCAAGATTATGCTATAAGTGTATTAATGTTATAACCACTAATAATAATGAAAAAGAATTTTTATTAGATTTAATTGAACAAATTCAAGATACAGAATTAAGAAAAGAGCATTTACAAAAACTCAAGAGTATATTAATAAAAGAAGATTCCTTAGAACCTCCTTAAAGATAAGTATTTGAAACACGTGTGATTCCATATATTTAAATGCAGTTAATAGTCAAGAATTAGTCAATTGTTGTTTAAACATATATCCAAACTGAAATTCTTGTGATTAGTCGAAGGACGAACCAATTAGCCTAAAGAAGGTTAGTTAATACTTAGTAACATATAAATATCCTTATCTAAAACAGAATTAAGTCGGACAACTGGCTTGGAAGCTGTGTTGATCAGCAGCGTTGGTTAGCCGTCTGTGAGTCCTTAGGGCACCTCTAGTAAGTCCGTTGGTCAGCCTAGTGATTGGGGGTCCCCGCAGTAAAGGGGTTGGAGCGACGGTGGTCCGGGTGTGGTCCCGCAGTGTATGGCTGGGTGCCTAGCCGTATTCTGTCCAAAATAAGTGCATATTTGTGTGTTATTATGTATTAATTAATGTCTTTAGACTAATTGACTATCCTGAGACTAATAATCTTAAGATATTGGTCCAGATCGTCGTTATCAAATCATATAGTCTCAACCCATTCAAAGCAGAGAAAAATATTTTCAAACGTTTCCAAAAGGTTTTAAAAAAATTTTTACAATAATTTTACTATTACTAACAATAACCATAATTTATTCTCAGTTATGAGCAATTCAAACTTTATCATGAATACTCAAACCCATCCTACCTATGCAAATTCTGTTCCAAATCAATTCCAAATTTTACATACTGAAGAATTTCTACAGACCTCAATCCAACATCTTTCATCTTCTACTCAAATACCTTCTTCTGAACTATCAGAATATTTCCATACAAATCTCACCATGAACGACAGCGACATGGGTAAAAGCTTATAAATACTCAATGACTCCAATTCCCTACAACTACCAAATTCTCCACATGAACCGCTCCTATTTTATCTTCGTGACCATGAACTCTACTATACATCGTTCTATGGGCCACGATACAATGAAAATGCTATCTTCATTTATTATCACGAATGGTACAATTCCTCTGAAGTATCATTTGACAGTTATCTCAAACTTATCAAAGCTTATCAAACCCTTGTTCAAGATATTAACAATCATCTAGTTCTTATCGTTATGCCCACTGGGTATATTAATTATTTCAAATGGTTCCATAGACAGCTTGAATATTGGACAGCTTTTGAACCACATATTTTCAA
Organism: Carnegiea gigantea; assembly: GCA_029747015.1. Classification (NCBI taxonomy): domain Eukaryota; kingdom Viridiplantae; phylum Streptophyta; class Magnoliopsida; order Caryophyllales; family Cactaceae; genus Carnegiea; species Carnegiea gigantea. Next base: position 4,713 of record JAKOGI010002797.1, read on the forward strand.
ATTTGTTTCAAAAGTATTCCCAAATGTTCACATTTGCCCAGTTGATCAAAGTCATACTCAAGTCCTCATACCATTACAGTATCCATTCCAAATCGATGCTTCCTGTCTTGTTCACACAAAATATGGCTTATGTTGCAAATTTTTACAAGATGATTACCTCCATTCTCGCTACTAATTACAGTTTCGATTCATCCTTTGTCACATGGGATGGTCCTTGTGCTCAAGATCCTTATGACTATTGAGTAGATTTTCTACTCCTAGTCGTTATTCAAAAAAAAAAAAAGAACAACAAAAATCAAGAAAAGAGCCCGCAAAGGTCTTGACCTTTAGCAAAAGTAAGGGCCTTTATCTCTTTACGCAGTTTTTCTTTTGCAGGATTCCATCATTTTCCACATCACTCAATCTCAGGGCCCTGGAAGGGGATCTCCCATGATCATTCAAGCCAGCAGTATCCAACTTCAGAAGTTCAGATCAATGTCCACGTTGCCAAGTTCAATTCAAAAAATCAAAGATCAATTCAATATAACGATGTCCAAAGAAGACTAGCAATTAATGATGTAATTCAATGTCTACGTTGCATTATCCAAGACGAGCAAGTCAAAAATGATGTCTAGCAATTACTAAGGCAATTCAAAGTGTCAACACTCAACTCAATTATGCCATGTCAAGACTCATGACTAATCATCATGTCAACATCAAGGGCAATGACTCATCAAGACAGGCAATGACTCAACACGGCACGCAATGACCCAGCCAGACAAGTAATTATGTAAGGCCATGACTTATCATCATCAAATGTAATGACTCATCACTACAAAATAGTTCAAGTCATCAGAACAATTATTCAAGCATACTGTTCACGACAGCTTATCTAAACACTATTCGGGACAGCTCATCAAAGCAATTATTCAAGAATATTGTTCAAGAAGGCAGCTCCTCAGAGTAATTATTCAAGAATACTGTTCAAGAAGACAGCTCATCAGAGTAATTATTTGAGGATAGTATTCAAGAAGACAGCTCATCAGAATACTGTTCAAAATAGACAATAATTCAAGAACAGTCCAAGGTTCATTATTATTCAGCACTGTTTCACTTTTGACGTGGTTCCACTCCAAGTTCAACACGAAGCAGCAATAATTCAAGATTGTCGGTAAAAGTTATCAACACTAGATTCAATTTTTACCGTCCACTTGTACACGTTTAATTCCATATTGTATTCTAGAAATAGATACTCCATAGCGTTGTATTAGGCATCGTGTAATTTGTAAGATCACAAAAAATCACTACAAGTCTTTCTCCATCTCCTCCTTCTCTAAAAAAGCCTTCTCCATATCCCTTGTACTCCATAACTAAAAGCTTCGATTCAAAGCCTTGTATCAAGTTTTATCAATTCAATCAAAGTAAGTTTTTATTCATCTACTTTGTTTATTTTCAATTTCATTATCGTTTTAATTATCATTTCAAAATTATATTTTGCATAACATCAATTTGCTACTTCGCTCCCCTGCATTAATCCACATCTAGGCCTTAACTATTACCCGCTTAGGTCGATCCTGTCCCTCCTGGAACGGACTTACTGGGGCTGGCCAACAGCTGACCAATGCTAGCAACGGCTAGACACTAACTAAGGGCACTAACTTGGATTGGCAACGTGGTCATTAAACTAAACTTGTCATTGAACTGAACCTGGGATATCCCCTCCCGGGGCCTTGAGATTGAGGGGTGTGGGAAATGATGGAATCCTGCAAAAGAAATATTGCGTAAAGAGATAATGGCCCTTACTTTTGCCAAAGATCAAGACCTTTGCGGGCTCTTTTCATGCTTTTTTTTTTTGAATAATAACTAGAAGTAGAAAATATACTCAATAGTCATAAGGATCTTGAGCACAAGGACCACCCCAGGGGTCATAATCTGAATGAACTGAGGATGAATCTGATGAGGTAGCCTTGGATATCAATAATTATTTTTGTTTTTTGAGTAACTTTATCTCTTCCTTGAGTAACTGGAGTTCATCAAGCTCATTGGATAAGGTAGCTTTGCCTTTGTCTTTTGAGGACCGCTCCTGCTTTACTTGAGGAGCTGATGGTCTGAAATCGTTGGCTGTGTAGCATGCAACATTTTTGCTTGAATGACCGCTATGGAACAAAATTTGTTGACTGCAAACTTTTCCCACCATTTGATTTTGTATTCTCGAACGAGAGAGAATGAGGCTAGCAGTGGATAATATTGCATAATACTGAAGGACCAACAAAAAATCTATGGAATACCAAATTCTTGTGGAATAGAATTTCGGTGAGATCTGCAGAATTTGTGGCATAATTGGAATAAAACTGGAATGATGTTTTGACTTCTTCTGGCCATATGTTTTGTAGACTACCATAGACATTCCACCATTCATAAAACCATAATGGAAATGTAATTTTAGGTCTGGTATCAAAACTAATGAACCAGGAATGATTGAATGGGTGGTAGAGAAATGTTTGACATCAAGTATTTCGATAATCAATATAGTGATATCTTGACGGATTGAATGGAACATAGAAGGATTTGGTGGTATACGTAGTAGACCAGTCTTTTCCTGTAAAAATTTTAAGAATTCGACATTTGGAATAGGCTATAAAATTTGGAGTATTTTTGTCTAGAATATATTCTATTTCTACTGATTTTGAATCAACCAAGATAAGTTTATAAAATTGTCATGCTTTTAATGGGGAATCTGAAATATGGTAGCAATCCGGAAGAAAAGTAGCTTTGACAAATTTGTTGAGTTCGAGAAGAGATTAAGGCTTTCGGTATTTAGTATAGGTGATTGGATTGCGTATTGGCTTGGTGAAATATTTTGATAGATCGAAAGAAGATGTTTGATTAGAGGATAAAGGAAGCTTGCTTGAGGCTTGAGCATAGGTTAATGGAGGAAAATCCTCAGAAGGTAGGGATTGAACATTGAGGATGGGCTTAAGTAGTGGGTGTCATGGCATATTGCTGAGAAGTTTGAATTTTTCTTTCTTTCTTATTATCTTGGTTCATGTTGTTGGCTGAAAATCAAATATTGATGTAGTCAGCAATAGTAAAATTCATATTAAAATTTTTATAAAACCTTTTTAGAAACGTTTGGAAATACTTTTCTCCGTATTAAATGGGTTGAGGCTATATGATTTGATAATGACGATCTGGACAAACATCTTAAGATTATTAGTCTCAAGATAGTTAACTAGTCTAAAGACATTAATCAATACATAATAACACACAAATATGCACTTATTTTGGACAGAATACCGCTAGGCACCCAGCCATACACTGCGGGACCACACCAGGACCACCGTCGCTCCAACCCCTTTATTGTCGGGACCACCAATCACTAGGCTAACCAACGGACTTACTAGAGGCGCCCTAAGGACTCACAGACGGCTAACCAACGCTGCTAACCAACATAGCTTCCAAGCCAATTGTCCGCCTTAATTCCGTTTTAGATAAGGATATTTATATGTTACGAAGTATTAACTAACCTTCTTTAGGCTAATTGGTTCATCCTTTGACTAATCATAAGAATTTCAGTTTGGATATATGTTTAAACAACAATTGACTAATCCTTGCATATTAACTGCGTTTAAATATATGGAATCGCACGTGTTCCAAATACTTATCTTTAAGGAGGTTCTAAAGAATCTTCTTTTATTAATATACTCTTGAGTTTTTGTAAATACTCTTTTCTTAATTCTGTATCTTGAATTTGTTCAATTAAATCTAATAAAAATTCTTTTTCATTATTATTAGCAGTTATAACATTAATACACTTATAGTATAATCTTGAGGACTCATCACCTGATGAATATTCGCTTGAATCACTTTCTAATTCATTGACATTATTATCTTCATAATCAGAGAAGGATGATGAATTTTTTGATTGAATAGGCATATCTTTGAGTTCAAATAATGCAATTAATTTATCTTGAATATCTGGATATTCGGCGCATATTTCGTTGAGTTTGTTTTTAACTTTACAATTTTTTGCATCGTGACCTAATTTACCACATTTATAATAAGTATTAGTATTATCGACTTTCTTTTTTAGAATAGTCGTTTTAGGACTTAATTTTTTGTAATTTGGCTTTCTTGTAGTATGTGGTTTCTTTTTACTAATTTGAGTATTTCTTTGTTTTTTGACAGATGGAGCTTCTAGTTTTAGAAGACAAAATGCTTCACAAAAAGAACCTAATTATTTTCGTTTAACAGCTTTATCTGTTGAATATCTTGCTTGTAGTTTTAATTCATTACATAATGAAATTCCTTCTTTTTCAATGAAACTTAATAATTGGCCAAACGTAATTTGTTCGAGTGGAATTGGGCCTTTACTTATGACTTCACTTAATTTATTGAATATTCTTTGAGAAAATAAAGATGGTAATCCTGAACTAAATTTTTCTTTCCAATAAGATTGACGACAGTCTTCTCTTTTTAATAGATATGTTAAAAATATATTTTTGTATCAATTGTAATCTTCGAGGGTTGGACATTTTAAATTTGTTAAAAGAATATCTGTTGCAGCAGTAATATCTTTTGGACTTCCAAGAAAATTAGTAACTATTGTATAAATTAATGTTTCTATATTATCTAGTTGTCCTCGAGAATTAGAATGAGTTCGGATTTTATTATGCTCCTCTTCTTGAATATAATTCTCCCACCAATTTTTGAGTATATCAGTGAATCCAGAGGTTAATAAATCAAAAGCTTATAAATCTATTGCATGTTTAGCTGAATAAGCTGTATAAGCAATTAACATTCTTTAGAGTGTTATGAATATTTCATGGTCACTACGACCATCAATATTCTATTCATATATTGAATCACCAACAAAGTTTTCAGTAATTATTGTTTTAGCACTTTCAAGGTGAAGATCTGGAGGAGTTTGCTTCGAATAATATGAAATTTCTTTTTCCTATATTTTATTAATATTTTGCAAGCCATCATCTGATAGGGACAAATCTTTTTCTAAAATATTAACTGTATTGGTAAGTGGACTATGGGTTGAAGTTTCTGCTTCTTTTAGTTTTTCATCAATCTTGGAAATTAAAGGAGCACTAGTATCTGAGAGTTCTAATTTATTTGAACGTCTTATTTTGAATAAGGGTTTTGCAATATCATCTAGGAAGTTTGGTTTATCTTTTTTAGTATCATTAATATCCAAATTTTTTAATTTTTCAGTTAATGAATCAATTTCTTGTTTTTTAACAATTGCTTCAACTTGAGTAGAGACCATATTGACTTGTTGAAACACTGTATGTAATACTTGATTTGTATAATTATTTTGATGATATACTTTTTAATATCACTTGGAATTACTTGACTATTTTCTGTATCATTTCTACTTATTTTGAATAGAGTGGCTAGAATATTACCTTCAGAAGTTTTTAAAATAATTTCTTCTAATGGAGGAATAAAAGAAGTAATTATTTGACCATTCTTGAGTGTCCTTTTTTTAGCAAAATTAATATTAGTATTTATTTCTTTAACTTGGAATGGGTCTGGAAGATTGTTATCAGAGGCAAACATAGCCCACCAATTAAAGAAAGTAACATTGACTTGGTGTCTTTCCATGAATGAATACCGTTCTTGCCTAATGAATGCTTGAGCATTTAAATCAAAGTGTGAAAGGATCCATTCTCTTTTGACCTTATTTTCTATTGAATTGAAATTTTGACATAAGTAATCTGTATTGATTTCAAAGGGCTTTGAAATAATATTTATTAAGGAAAATGATAGGGGTTGCATGGTTGAGTAAGTTGGGGAACCTATGGATGAAGTAGCTTTATCTATTGACTTAGCTATTGGAGCTTTGCAATAAATTTTTTGAGTATCTTCAACTTGATTATCTTTTAAATAATCATAATTACAGGACCTAGAGGGCATTGAATATGAAGTTCGAGGGAGTTCCATATCTGCTAAAAGTCTTTCATCTTTTATTGATAAAGCACTATTAAATCAGACTTTCCTATTTGATAAATTGTTTCTATCTTTTGTTTAAGAATTTTCCAATTAGACACATCAATTTGACAACTAACTTCCCTACTGTTAACCACATTTGAGTTCTTACTACTATCTAAACTAAGACGATCTCTAACCCAAGAGGCTATCTGCGTTACATTTGAACACTTAGGTAAGAGTCATGCACATTCTACCGGGACCACTAGGACCACCCCACCGGGACCACCTAACCATGGCTGACCAACGGACTTACTCGGGCTAACCAACAGCTAACCAACGCTAGCAACGACTGGACACTAACTAAGGGCACTAACTTGGCTCTGATACCAGGAGGGGCAGGATCAAACTTAGGCGGGCAATAGTTAAGGCCTAGATGTGGATTAATGCAGGGAAGCGGAGTAGCAAATTGATGTTATGCAAAATATAATTTTAAAATGATAATTAAAACGATAGCAAAATTGAAAATAAACAAAGTAGATGAATAAAAACCTACTTTGATTGAATTGATAAAACTTGATATAAGGCTTTGAATCGAAGCTTTTGGTTATGGAGCACAAGGGATATAGAGAAGGCTTTTTTAAAGAAGGAGGAGATGGAGAAAGGCTTGTAGTGATTTTTTGTGATCTTGCAAATTACACAATGCCTAATACAACGCTATTGAGTATCCATTTATAGAATACAAGATGGAATTAAAAGTATACCAGTGGACGGTAAAGATTAAATCTTGTCTTGATAACTTTTACCGACAATCTTGAATTATTGCTGCTTCGTGTTGAACTTGGACTGGAACCATATCAAAAGTGAAACAGTGCTGAATGATAATGAACCTTGGACTGTTCTTGAATTATCGTCCTTTTTAAACAGTATTCTGATGAGCTGTCTTCTTGAACAATATTCTTGAATAATTACTCTGATGAGCTGTCTTCTTGAACAGTATTCTTGAATAATTGCTTTGATGAGCCATCCCGAATAGTGTTTAGATAAGTTGTCGTGAACAGTATGCTTGAATAATTGTTCTGATGACTTGAACTGTTTGTCGGGATAAGTCATTACATTTGATGATGATGAGTCATGGCCTCGCATAATTACTTGTCTGGCTGAGTCATTGCGTGCCGTGTTGAGTCATTGCCTATCTTGATGAGTCATTGCCCTTGATGTTGACATGATGATGAGTCATGAGTCTTGATAAGGCATAATTGAATTGAGTATTGACACGTTGAATTGCCTTAGTAATTACTAGACATCATTTTTGACTTGCTCTTCTTAGATATGCAACGTGGACATTGAATTGTATCATTAATTGTCAGTCCTCTTTGGACATCTTGTACATTGAATTGATCTTTGATTTTTTAAACTAAACTTGGATTGGCAACGTGGTCATTGAACTGAACTTGTCATTGAACTGAACCTGGGATATCCCCTCCTGGGACTTGAGATTAAGAGGCGTGGGAAATGATGGAATCCTGCAAAAGAAAAATTGCATAAAGAGATAATGGCCCTTACTTTTGCCAAAGGTCAAGACCTTTGCGGGCTCTTTTCATTTTTTTTTTTTTTGAATAACGACTAGGAGTAGAAAATCTACTCAATAGTCATAAAGATCTTAAGCACAAGGACCATCCTAAGGGTCATAATCTGAATGAACTGGGATAAATCTGATGAGGTAGCCTTGGATATCAATAATTATTTTTGTTTTTTGAGTAATTTTATCTCTTTCTTAAGTAACTAGAGTTCATCAAGCTCATTGGATGAGGTAGCTTTGCCTTTGTCTTTTGAGGACCGCTCTTGCTTCTTTTGAGGAGTTAATGGTGTTAATGGAATCGTTGGCTGTGTAGTATGCAACATTTTTGCTTGAATGACCGCTATGGAACAAAATTTGTTGACTGCAAACTTTTCCCACCATTTGATTTTGTATTCTCGAACGAGAGATAATGAGGCTGGCGGTGGATAATATTACATAATACTGAAGGACCAACAAAAAATCCATGGAATACCAAATTTCTTGTGGAATAGGATTTCGATGAGATCTGGAGAATTTGTGGCATAATTGGAATAAAATTGGAATGATGTTTTGACTTCTTCTGGCCATATGTTTTGTAGACTACCATAGACAGTCCGTCATTTATAAAACCATAATGGAAATGTAATTTCAGGTCTGGTATCAAAACTGATGAACCAAGAATGATTGAATGGGCGGTAGAGGAATGTTTCATACCAAGCATTTTGATAATTAATATGGTGATATCCTGACGGATTGAATCAAACAGAAAAGGATTTGGTGGTATACGTAGTAGACCAGTCTTTTCCTGCAAGAACTTTAAGAATTCGACATTTGGAATAGGCTATAAAATTTGGAGTATTTTTGTCTGGAATATGTTCTATTTCTACAGATTTTGAATCAACCAGGATAAGTTCATAAAATTGTCGTGTTTTTAATGGGAAATCTGGAATATGGTAGCAATTCGGAAGAAAAGTAGCTTTGACAAATTTGTTGAGTTCGAGAAGAGATTGAGGCTCTCGGTATTTAGTATAGGCGATTGGGTTGCGTATTGGTTTGGTGAAATATTTTGATAGATCGAAAGACGATGTTTGATTAGAGGATAAAGGAAGCTTGCTTGAGGCTTGAGCATAGGTTAATGGTGGAAAATCTTCAGAACGTAGGGTTTGAAATTGGTTTGTAATAAGGATTGAATATTGAGGATGGGTTTGAGTAGTAGGTGTCATGGCATATTGCTCAAAAGTTTGAATTTTTCTTTCTTTCTTATTATCTTGCTTCATGTTGAAAAATCAAATATTGATGTAGTCAGCAATAGTAAAATTATTGTGAAAATTTTTTTAAAACATTTTGGAAACGTTTGAAAATATTTTTCTCCGCTTTGAATGGGTCGAGGCTATATGATTCGATAATGACGATCTGAACAAACATCTTAAGATTATTAGTCTCCGGATAGTCAACTAGTCTAAAGACATTAATCAATACATAATAACACACAAATATGCACTTATTTTAGACAGAATACCGCTAGGCACCCAGCCATACACAGCGGGACCACACCGGGACCACCGTCGCTCCAACCTCTTTACTGTCGGGATCACCAATTACTAGGCTGACCAACGGAGTTACTAGAGGCGCCCTAAGGACTCACAGACGGCTAACCAACGCTCCTGACCAACACAGCTTCCAAGCCAGTTGTCCGCCTTAATTCCGTTTTAGATAAGGATATTTATATGTTACTAAGTATTAACTAATCTTCTTTAGGCTAATTGGTTCGTCCTTCGACTAATCACAAGAATTTCAGTTTGGATATATGTTTAAACAACAATTGACTAATTCTTAAATATTAACTGCGTTTAAATATATGGAATCGCAGGTGTTTCAAATACTTATCTTTAAGGAGGTTCTAAAGAATCTTCTTTTATTAATATACTTTTGAGTTTTTGCAAATACTCTTTTCTTAATTCTGTATCTTGAATTTGTTCAATTAAATTTAATAAAAATTCTTTTTCATTATTATTAGCAGTTATAACATTAATACACTTATAACATAATCTTGAGGACTCATTACCTGATAAATATTCACTTGAATCACTTTCTAATTTAGTGATATTATTATCTTCATAATCAGAGGAGGATGATGAATTTTCTAATTGAATAGGCATATCCTTGAGTTCAAATAATGCAATTGATTTATCTTGAATATCTAGATGTTCTGCACATATTTCATTAAGTTTCCTTTTGACTTTACAATTTTTTGCATAATGACCTAATTTGCCACATTTGTAACAAGTATTTGTATTATCGACTTTCTTTTTCGAAGCAGTCTTTTTAGGACTTAAATTTTTGTAATTTGACTTTCTTGTAGTATATTGTTTTTTCTTACTAATTTGAGTATTTCTTCGTTTTTTGACAGATGGAGCTTCCAATTTTGGAAGACAAAATGCTTCACAAAAAGAACCTAATTCTTTTCGTTTAGCAGCTTTATCTGTTGAATATCTTGCTTCTAGTTTTAGTTCATTACATAATGGAATTCCTTCTTTTTTAATGAAACTTAACAATTGATCAAACGTAATTTGTTTGAATGGAATTGGACCTTTACCGATGACTTCACTTAATTTATTGAATATTCTTTGAGAAAATAAAGATGGTAATCCTGAAATAAATTTTCTTTTCAAAAAGGTTGACAACAGTCTTCTGTTTTTAATAGAAACGTTAAAAATGTATCTTTGTATCAGTCGTAATCTTCGAGGGTTGGACATTTTAAATTTGTTAAAAAAATATCTGTTGCAGCAGTAATATCTTTTGGACTTCTAAGAAAATTAGTAACTATTGTCTAAATTAATGTTTCTATATTATCTAGTTGTCCTTGAGAATTTGTATGAGCTCTGATTTGATTATATTCCTCTTCTTGAATACAATTTTCCCACCAATTTTTGTGTACACCCGCGAATCCAGAGGTTAGTAAATCAAAAGATTGCAAATCTGTTGCACGTTTAGTTGAATAAGCTATATAAGCAATTAACATTCTTTGGAGTGTTATGAATATTTCATGGTCACTACGACCATCAATATTCCATTCATATATTGAATTACCAGCAAAGTTTTTAGTAATTATTGTTTTAGCATTTTCAATGTGAAGATCTAGAGGAGTTTGCTTGGAATAATATGGAATTTTCTTTTTATATATTTTATTAATATTTTGAAACTCATCATCTGATAGGGATAAATATCTTTCTAAAATATTAATTGTATTATTAATTGGATTGCAGGTTGAAGTTTCCACTTCTTTTAATTTTTCATCAATCTTGGAAATTAAAGGAGTACTAGTATTTGGGAGTTCTAATTTATTTGAACGTCTTATTTTGAATAAGGGTTTTGCAATATCATCTAAGAAGTTTGGCTTATCTTTTTTTAGTATCATTAATATCTAAATTGTTTAATTTTTCAGTTAATAAATCAATTTCTTGTTTTTTAACAATTGCTTCAACTTGAGTGGAGACCATATTGACTTGTTGAGACGCTGTATGTAATACTTGATTTGTATAATTATTTTGATGATATACCTTTTTAATATCACTTAGAATTACTTGACTATTTTCTATATCATTTCTACCTATTTTGAATGGAGTGGCTGGAATATTACCTTCAGGAGTTTTTAAAATAATTTCTTCTAATGGAGGAATAAAGAAAGTAATTAGTTGACCATTTCTGAGTGTCCATTTTTTAGCAAAATTAATATTAGTATTTATTTCTTTGACTTGGAATGAGTCTGGAAGATTATTATCAGAGGCAAACATAGCCCACCAATTAAAGAAAGTAGCATTGACTTGGTGTCTTTCCATGAATGAATACCATTCTTGCTTAATGAATACTTGGGTATTTAAATCAAAGAGTGAAAGAAACCATTCTCTTTTGACCTTATTTTCTATTGAATTGAAATTTTGACGTAAGTAATCTTTATTGATTTCAAAGGGCTTTGAAATAACATTAATTGAAGAAAATGATGGAGGTTGCACGGTTGAGTAAGTTAGAGATCCTATAGATGAAGTAGCTTCATCTATTGGCTCAGCTATTGGAGCTTTGTAATAAATTTTTTGAGTATCTTCAACTTGATTATCTTTTAAGTAATCATAATTAGAGGACCTAGAGGGCATTGAATATGAAGTTCGAGGGAATTCTATATTTTCTAAAGGTTTTAAAGATAGACTATGTTCTTTACTTGAATTAAATCTTATTAATATTCTAACATTAGGCTCTTCTATTATTTGTTTAGGAATTTTCCAATTAGAGACATCAATTTGACAGCTAACTTCCCTACTGTTAACCACATTTGAGTTCCTACTACTACCTAAACTAAGACGATCTCTAACCCAAAAAGCCATCTGACTTACGTTTGAACACTTAGCTAGGAGTCATGCACATTCTACCGGGACCAGTGGGACCACCCCACCGGACCACCTAACCACGGCTGACCAACAGACATACTGGGGCTGAGCAACAGCTGACCAACGCTAGCAACGGCTAGACACTAACTTAGGGCACTAACTTGGCTCTGATACCAGGAGGGATAGGATCAGACCTAGGTGGGTAATAGTTAAGGCCTAGATGTGGATTAATGTAGGGGAGCGGAGTAGCAAATTGATGTTATGCAAAACATAATTTTGAAATGATAATTAAAACCATAACGAAATTGAAAATAAACAAAGTAGATGAATAAAACTTACTTTTATTGAATTGAAAAAACTTGATACAAGGCTTTGAATCGAAGCTTTTGGTTATGGAGTACAAGGGATATAGAGAAGGCTTTTTTAGAGAAGGAGGAGAAGGAGAAAGGCTTGTTGTGATTTTTTGTGATCTTGCAAATTACACGATGCCTAATACAATGCTATGGAGTATCTATTTATAGAATGCAATGTGGAATTAAATGTGTACAAGTGGACGATAAAGATTGAATCTAGTGTTGATAACTTTTGCCGACAATCTTGAATTATTACTGCTTCGTGTTGAACTTGGACTGGAACCACGTCAAAAGTAAAACAGTGCTGAATAATAATGAACCTTGGACTATTCTTGAATCATTGTTCTTTTTGAGCAATATTCTGATGTGCTGTCTTCTTGAACGGTACTCTTGAATAATTACTCTGATGAGCTGTCTTTTTAGACAGTATTCTTGAATAATTGCTTTGATGAGCTGTCCTAAACAATATTTAGACAAGCTATCATGAACAGTACGCTTGAGTAATTGTTCTGATACCAGGAGGGACAAGATTGAACTAGGCGGGCAATAGTTAAGGCCTAGATGTGGATTAATGCAAGGGAACGAAGTAGCAAATTGATGTTATGCAAAACATAATTTCGAAATGATAATTAAAACGATAACGAAATTGAAAATAAACAAAGTAGATGAATAAAAACTTACCTTGATTAAATTGATAAAACTTGATACAAGGCTTTGAATCGAAGCTTTTGGTTATGGAGTACAAGGGATATGGAGAAGGCTTTCTTAGAGAAGGAGGAGATGGAGAAAGGCTTGTAGTGATTTTTTGTGATCTTACAAATTACACGATGCCTAATACAACGCTATTGAGTATCTATTTATAGAATACAATATGGAATTAAACGTGTACAAGTGGATGATAAAGATTGAATCTTCTGTTGATAACTTTTGCCGACAATCTTGAATTATTGTTGCTTCGTGTTGAACTTGGACTGGAACCACATCAAAAGTGAAACAGTGAACCTTGGACTGTTCTTGAATTATTGTCCTTTTTGAACAGTATTATGATGAGCTGTCTTCTTGAACAGTATTCTTGAATAATTATTCTGATGAGCTATCTTCTTGAACAGTATTCTTGAATAATTACTCTGATGAGCTGTCTTCTTGAACAGTATTCTTGAATAATTATTCTGATGAGCTGTCCGAAACAGTGTTTAGATAAGGTATCGTGAACAGTACGCTTGAATTATTGTTCTAATGACTTGAACCGTTTGTCAGAATGAGTCATTGCCTTTAATGTTGACATGATGATGAGTCATGGCCTTACATAATTACTTGCCGTGTTGAGTCAAGGCATGATTGAATTAAGTGCTGACACGTTGAATTGCCTTAGTAATTGCTAGACATTATTTTTGACTTGCTCTTCTTGGATAATGCAACGTGGACATTGAATTGCATCATTAATTGCTAGTCTTCTTTGGACATTGTTACATTAAATTGATCTTTGATTTTTTTGAAATGAACTTGCTAACGTGGACATTGATCTGAACTTCTGAACTTGGATACTACTGGATTGAATGATCATCATGGAGATCAATCTGAACTTCTGAACTTGGATACTGCTGGCTTGAATGATCATCATGGAGATCCCGCTTGAATGATCATGGGAGATCCCCTCCCGGGACCTTGAGATGGAGTGGTGTGGAAATGATGGAATCCTGCAAAAGAAAAACTGCGTAAAGAGATAATGGCCCTTACTTTTGCCAAAGGTCAAGACCTTTGCGAGCTCTTTTCGTGTTTTTTTTTTTTTTTTGAATAACAACTAGGAGTAGAAAATCTACTCAATAGTCATAAGGATTTTGAGCATAAGAACCACCCCAGGGGTCATAATCTGAATGAACTGAGCATGAATCTGATGAGGTAGCCTTAGATATCAATAATTGTTTTTGTTTTTTGAGTAATTTTATCTCTTTCTTGAGTAACTGGAGTTTATCAAGCTCATTCGATGAGGTAGCTTGCCTTTGTCTTTTGAGGACCGCTCTTGCTTCTTTTGAGGGGTTGATGGTGTTACTGGAATCGTTGGCTGTGTAGTATGCAACATTTTTGCTTGAATGACCGCTACGGAACAAAATTTGTTAACTGCAAACTTTTCCCACCATTTGATTTTGTATTCTTGAACGAGAGAGAATGACGCTGGCGGTGGATAATATTGCACAATACTGAAGGACCAACAAAAAATCCATGGAATACCAAATTTCTTGTTGAATAGGATTTCGGTGAGATCTGAAGAATTTGTGGCATAATTGAATAAAACTGAAATGATGTTTTGACTTCTTCTGGCCATATGTTTTGTAGACTACCATAAACAGTCCACCATTCATAAAACCATAATGGAAATGTAATTTCAGATCTAGTATCAAAACTAATGAACCAGAAATGATTGAATGGGCGAATCTTTGAGTTCAAATAATGCAATTAATTTATCTTGAATATCTGGATATTCGGCACATATTTCGTTGAGTTTCTTTTTAATTTTACAATTTTTTGCATGTTGACCTAATTTACCACATTTATAACAAGTATTAGTATTATCAACTTTCTTTTTTGGAGTAGTCCTTTTAGGACTTAAATTTTTGTAATTTGCCTTTCTTGTAGTATATTATTTTTTCTTACTAATTTGAGTATTTCCTCGTTTTTTGACAGATGGAGCTTCTAACTTTGGAAGACAAAATGCTTCATAAAAAGAACCTAATTCTTTTCATTTAGCAGCTTTATCTGTTGAATATCTTGCTCGTAGTTTTAGTTCATTACATAATGAAATTTCTTCTTTTTTAATAAAACTTAATAATTGACCAAACGTAATTTGTTTGAATGGAATTGGACCTTTACCGATGACTTCACTTAACTAATTGAATATTCTTTGAGAAAATGAAGATGATAATCCTGAAATAAATTTTTCTTTCCAATAAGGTTGACGACAGTCTTCTCTTTTTAATAGATAAGTTAAAAATGTATCTTTGTACCAATTGTAATCTTCGAGGGTTGGACATTTTAAATTTGTTAAAAGAACATCTGTTGCAGTAGTAATATCTTTTGAACTTCCAAGGAAATTAGTAACTATTGTGCAAATTAATGTTTCTATATTATCAAGTTGTCCTTGAGAATTAGTATGAGTTCGGATTTTATTATGTTCTTCCTCTTGAATATAATTCTCCCATCAATTTTTGAGTATACCAGTGAATCCAGAGATTAGTAAATCAAAAGATTGTAATCTGTTGCACGTTTAGTTGAATAAGCTGTATAAGCAATTAACATTCTTTAGAGTGTTATGAATATTTCATGGTCACAACGACCATCAATATTCCATTCATATATTGAATCACCAGCAAAGTTTTCAGTAATTATTATTTTAGCACTTTCAAGGTGAAGATTTGGAGGAGTTTGCTTGGAATAATATGGAATTTCTTTTTTATATATTTTATTAATATTTTGAAACTCATCATCAGATAGGGATAAATCTTTTTCTAAAATATTAACTGTATTGTTAATTGGATTGTGGGTTGAAGTTTCCGCTTCTTTTAATTTTTCATCAATCTTAGAAATTAAAGGAGTACTAGTATCTGAGAGTTCTAATTTATTTGAATGTCTTATTTTGAATAAGGGTTTTGCAATATCATCTAAGAAGTTTGGCTTATCTTTTTTAGTATTATTAATATCTAAATTTTCTAATTTTTCAGTTAATGAATCAATTTCTTGTTTTTTTCACAATTGCTTCAACTTGAGTAGAGACCATATTGACTTGTTGAGACACTGTATGTAACACTTGATTTGTATGATTATTTTGATGATATACCTTTTTAATATCACTTAAAATTACTTGACTATTTTCTATATCATTTCTACCTATTTTGAATGGAGTGGCTGGAATATTACCTTCAGAAGTTATTAAAATAATTTCTTCTAATGGAGAAATAAAAGAAGTAATTATTTGACCACTTTTTAGTGTCCATTTTATAGCAAAATTAATATTAGTATTTATTTCTTTGACTTGGAAAGATTATTATCAGAGGCAAACATAGCCCACCAATGAAAGAAAGTAACATTGACTTGGTGTCTTTCCATGAATGAATACCATTCTTGCCTAATGAAAGCTTGAGCATTTAAATTAAAGGGTGAAAGGAACCATTCTCTTTTAACCTTATTCTCTATTGAATTGAAATTTTGACGTAAGTAATCTTTATTGATTTCAAAGGGCTTTGAAATAACATTAATTGAGGAAAATGATGGAGTTTGCTTGGTTGAGTATGTTGGGGAACCTATGGATGAAGTAACTTCATCTATTGGCTCAGCTATTAGAGTTTTGTAATAAATTTTTTGAGTATCTTCAACTTAATTGTCCTTTAAATAATCATGGTATTGAATATAAAGTTCGAGGGAGTTCAAAATGATTTAAAGGTTCAATTTCGTGAGCTTTCAAGAAATTTTGCTATTACTTACAGAACATATTTCAAATTACTATTATCGCAACTAAATCCAAAATATCTATTAAAACCTACTTTAGATGAAACCATATTATTAAAAGCTGAATCAGATAATATTACTACCTTTACTCCTAAATTATTAAAATGGAATGATATTACTATTCCTCAAGAATTTATTATTCAAAACATTAGACCACAAAGAAATATTGCTCAAAAGAATATTAAACAAATAATAGAAGAGCCTGATGGTAGAGTGCTAATGAGATTCAATTCAAGTAAAGAACATAGCCTATCAGACCTAAGCGGGCAATAGTTAAGGCCTAGATGTGGATTAATGCAGGGGAGCGGAGTAGCAAATTGATGTTATGCAAAATATAATTTTGAAATGATAATTAAAATGATAACAAAATTGAAAATAAACAAAGTAGATGAATAAAAACTTACTTTGATTGCTTTAATAAAACTTGACAGAAGGCTTTGAATCGAAGATTTTGGTTATGGAGCACAAGGGATATAGAGAAGGCTTTTTTAAAGAAGGAGGAGATGGAGAAAGGCTTGTAGTGATTTTTTGTGATCTTGCAAATTACACGATGCCTAATACAATGCTATTGAGTATCTATTTGTAGAATACAAGATGGAATTAAAAGTGTACAAGTGGACGGTAAAGATTAAATCTTGTGTTGATAACTTTTGCCAACAATCTTGAATTATTGCTGATTCGTGTTGAACTTGGACTGGAACCACGTCAAAAGTGAAACAGTGCTGAATGATAATGAACCTTGGACTGTTCTTGAATTATTGTCCTTTTTGAACAGTATTCTGATGAGCTATCTTCTTGAACAGTATTCTTGAATAATTACTCTGATGAGCTGTCCCGAACAGTGTTTAGATAAGCTGCCGTGAACGGTATGCTTGAATAATTGTTCTGATGACTAGAACGGTTTGTCGGGATGAGTCATTACATTTGATGATGATGAGTCATGGCCTTGCATAATTACTTGTCTGGCTGAGTCATTGCGTGCCGTGTTGAGTCATTGCCTGTCTTAATGAGTCATTGCCCTTGATGTTGACATGATGGTGAGTCATGAGTCTTGATAAGGCATAATTAAATTGAGTGTTGACACCTTGAATTGCCTTAGTAATTGCTAGACATCATTTTTGAGTTGCTCTTCTTGGATATGCAACGTGGACATTGAATTGTATCATTAATTGTCAGTCTTCTTTGGACATCTTGTACATTGAATTGATCTTTGATTTTTTGAATTGAACTTGGATTGGCAACGTGGTCATTGAACTGAACTTGCCATTGAACAAAACCTCGGATATCCCCTCCCGGTGCCTTGAGATTAAGGGGTGTGGGAAATGATGGAATCCTACAAAAGAAAAACTACGTAAAGAGATAATGGCCCTTACTTTTGCCAAAGGTCAAGACCTTTACGGGCTCTTTTCGTGTGTGTTTTTTTTTTTTTTTTAGTTGAATAACGACTAGGAGTAGAAAATCTATTCAATAGTCATAAGGATCTTGAGCACAAGGACCACCCCAGGGGTCATAATCTGTTGAGTTCAAGAAGAGATTGAGGCTCTTGGTATTTAGTATAGGCGATTGGATTGCGTATTGGTTTGGTGAAATATTTTGATAGATCGAAAGAAGATGTTCAATTAGAGGATGAAGGAAGCTTGCTTGAGGCTTCAGCATAGCTTAATGGAGGGAAATCTTCAGAAGGTAGGGTTTGAAATTGGTTTGTAATAGGGATTGAATATTGAGGATGGGTTTGAGTAGTAGGTGTCATGGCATATTGCTAAGAAGTTTGAATTTTTATTTCTTTCTTATTACCTTGGTTCATGTTGTTGGCTGAAAATCAAATATTGATGTAGTCAGCAATAGTAAAATTCATAGTAAAATTTTTATAAAACCTTTTTGGAAATGTTTGGAAATACTTTTCTCCGCATTGAATGGGTTGAGGCTATATGATTTGATAATGACGATCTGAACAAACATCTTAAGATTATTAGTCTCATGATAGTAACTAGTCTAAAGACATTAATCAACATATAATAACACACAAATATGCACTTATTTTGGATAGAATACCGCTAGGCACCCAGCCATACACTGCAGGACCACACCGGGACCACCGTCGCTCCAACCCCTTTACTGCCGGGACCACCAATCACCTAGCTGACCAACGGACTTACTAGAGGCACCGTAAGGACTCACAGACGGCTAACCAATGCTGTTGACCAACACAGCTTCCAAGCTAGTTATCCGGCTTAATTTCATTTCAGATAAGGATATTTATATGTTAGTAAGTATTAACTAATCTTTTTTAGGCTAATTGGTCCATCCTTCAACTAATCTCATGAATTTCAGTTTGGATATATGTTTAAACAACAATTGACTAATTCTTGAATATTAACTGCATTTAAATATATGGAATCGCACGTGTTTCAAATACTTATTTTTAAGGAGTTCTAAAGAATCTTCTTTTATTAATATACTCTTGAGTTTTTGTAAATACTCTTTTCTTAATTCTGTATCTTGAATTTGTTCAATTAAATCTAATAAAAATTCTTTTTCATTATTATTAGTGGTTATAACATTAATACACTTATAGCATAATCTTGAGGGCTCATTACCTGATGAATATTCACTTGAATCACTTTCTAATCCATTGACGTTATTGTCTTCATAATCAGAGGAGGATGATGAATTTTCCGATTGACTAGGCATATTCTTGAGTTCAAATAATGCAATTAATTTATTTTGAATAACTGGATGTTCTGCACATATTTCATTGAGTTTCTTTTTAACTTTACAATTTTTTGCATGGTGACCTAATTTACCACATTTATAATAAGTATTATTATTATCGACTTTCTTTTTCAGAGTAGTCTTTTTAGGACTTAAAGTTTTGTAATTTGCTTTTCTTGTAGTATATTGTTTTTTCTTGCTAATTTGAGTATTTCTTTGTTTTTTGATAGATGGAGCTTCTAACTTTGGAAGACAAAATGCTTCACAAAAAGAACCTAATTCTTTTCGTTTAGCAGCTTTATCTGTTGAATATCTTGCTTGTAGTTTTAATTCATTACATAATGAAATTCCTTCTTTTTTAATAAAACTTAATAATTGACCAAACGTAATTTTTTCGAATGGAATTGGACCTTTACCGATGACTTCACTTAATTTATTGAATATTCTTTGAGAAAATAAAGATAGTAATCCTGAAATAAATTTTTCTTTCCAATAAGGTTGACGACAGTCTTCTCTTTTTAATAGATATGTTAAAAATGTTTCTTTACACCAATTGCAATCTTCGAGGGTTGGACATTTTAAATTTGTTAAAAGAATGTCTGTTGTAGCAGTAATATCTTTTGGACTTCCAAGAAAATTAGTAACTATTGTATAAATTAATGTTTCCATATTATCTAGTTCTCCTTGAGAATTTGTATGAGTTCTGATTTGATTACGTTCCTCTTCTTGAATATAATTCTCCCACCAATTTTTGAGTATACCAGTGAATTTAGAGGTTAATAAATCAAAAGATTGTAAATCTGTTGCACGTTTAGTTGAATAAGCTGTGTAAGTAATTAACATTCTTTGGAGTGTTATGAATGTTTCATGGTCACTACGACCATCAATATTCCATTCATATATTGAATCACCAGTAAAGTTTTCAGTAATTATTGTTTTAGCACTTTCAAGGCGAAGATCTGGAGGAGTTTGCTTGGAATAATATGAAATTTCCTTTTTATATATTTTATTAATATTTTGAAACTCATCATGTGATAGGGATAAATCTTTTTCTAAAATATTAACTGTATTGTTAATTGGATTGTGGGTTGAAGTTTCTGCTTCTTTTAATTTTTCATCAATCTTGGAAATTAAAGGAGTACTAGTATCTGGGAGTTCTAATTTATTTGAATGTCTTATTTTGAATAAGGGTTTTGCAATATCATCTAAGACGTTTGGCTTATCTTTTTTAGTATCATTAATAACAAATTCAAGATACAGAATTGAGAAAAGAGTATTTACAAAAACTTAAAAGTATATTAATAGAAGAAGATTCTTTAAAACCCTCTCATAAGGTAAGTATCAATAAAATATTTCAAACACGTGAGATTCCAAATATTTTAAAGGCAGTTAATATTCAAGACTTGAAAAGCGAAGTTCATATATTAAAAGAACAAATTAAAAATTTACAGAAAGATTTACGTTCATTACAAACAAAAGACCTTGAATTAGAAACAAGATTAACATTAGTGGAAAATAGACCTTCTTCCTCAAACATTCAAACAGAAGATACTGTTACGGATCAGCAATTTGTTTCAACTATTAACCAAATAAATTTTCAAAAATGGTATGTTCATATTACTCTTAAAATTAAAGATAGTTTTGAACTCAAAACTATTGCACTCTTAGATAGTGGTGCAGATAAAAATTGTATACAGAAAGGATTAATTCCCTCAATATATTATGAAAAGACAAAAGAACGATTTCATAGCGCTAATGGTATGGCGTTACAAATTAAGTATCAATTATCAAATGCGTACATATGCAACCAAGGATATTGTTTCAAAAATTCATTTATTTTAGTATGAGATTTAAGTCAAGAAATTATTCTTGGAACTCCTTTCATTACTCAAATTTATCCATTTAAAGTAGATCAAATCGGTGTGCATACGGAAATTATGGAAACCATAATATCATTCAAATTTGTCACTCCTGTTTATCAAAACGATTTATCTTTATTACAAAATAATTCAATTACAAAGCAAATTAATGTAATTGTATGTCATAATCCAAAATATTGGTACAAATTAAAACGGCTTGATGTCATTAAACGACTCAATAATGATCAAAAGGAATTACAACAAATAAATCAACAACTAGAAGATTTAAACATTAGCTTGCGCAATCATATTGCCTCAACAGATGTCAAAGAATTTTATACATAATGATTACATGATTACCATCAATTAGTGTGCCAGCATCATGATTTAGAAAAGACACGAAGCAGCACTGTTTCACTTTTGACGTGGTTCCAGTTCAAGTTCAACACGAAGCAGCAATAATTCAAGATTGTCGGCAAAAGTTATCAACACTAGATTCAATCTTTATCGTCCACTTGTACACGTTTAATTCCATATTGTATTCTATAAATAGATACTCAATAGCGTTGTATTAGGCATCACGTATTTTGTAAGATTACAAAAAAATCACTACAAGCCTTTCTCCATCTCCTTCTTCTCTGAAAAAGCCTTCCCCATATGCCTTGTACTCTATAACCAAAAGTTTCGATTCAAAGCCTTGTATCAAGTTTTATCAATTCAATCAAAGTAAGTTTTTATTCATCTACTTTGTTTATGTTCAATTTCGTTATCGTTTTAATTATCATTTCAAAATTATATTTTGCGTAACATCAATTTGCTACTCCGCTCCCCTGCATTAATCCACATCTAGGCCTTAACTATTGCCTGCCTAGGTCTAATCCTGTCCCTCCTGGTATCAAAGCCAAGTTAGTGCCCTTAGTTAGCGCCTAGCCGTGGCTAGCGTTGGTCAGCTGATGGCCAGCCCCAGTAAGTCCGTTGGTCAGCCGTGGCTAGGCGGTCCCGGTGGGGTGGTCCCAGTGGTCCGGGCAGAATGTGCGTGACTCCTAGCTAAGTGTTCAAACATAACTCAGATGGCCTCTTGGGTTAGAGATCGTCTTAGTTTAGGTAGTAGTAAGAACTCAAATGTGGTTAACAGTAGGGAAGTTAGTTGTCAAATTGATGTGTCTAATTAGAAAATTCCTAAACAAAAGGTAGAAACAATTTATCAAATAGGAAAGTTTGATTTCCATAGTGCTTTATCAATAAAAGATCATAAAGAAACATTTAGCTTAGACGAAGAATTTCAAACTATTAAATTACTTTCCAAAGTTGCTATCAAAAAATATCAAGAGAAATATCGATACATTTATTTTGGCATGATTCAAGTAGCACTCAAACCTTTAACGAGATTAGGATTAGATTGTCCTATATTCATGGCCTAAGAGACAATAGATTAATACGTTACAAAGACTCATTATTAGCCATGATTCAAACTAATATTTGCAATGATCTCATATACTTTAATTGTTGTCCAAATTATTCAGTAGATTTAAATGACCCTTGGATTATGGATACCTTAGTATTAGATATCCATCTTCCTAATATTCAAAATGATTTAAAGGTTCAATTTCGTGAGCTTTCAAGAAATTTTGCTATTACTTACAGAATATATTTCAAAGCACTATCATCGTAACTAAATCCAAAATGTCTATTAAAACCTACTTTAGATGAAACCATAGTATTAAAAGCTGAATTAGATAATACTACTACCTTTACTCCTAAATTATTAAAATGGAATGAAATTACTATTCCTCAAGAATTTATTATTCAAAATACTAGACCACAAAGAAATATTGCTCAAAAGAATATTAAATAAATAATAGAAGAGCCTGATGGTAGAGCACTAATAAGATTTAATTCAAGTAAAGAACATAGTCTATCTTCAAAACCTTTAGAAAATATAGAACTCCCTCGAACTTTATATTCAATGCCTTCTAGGTCTACTAATTATGATTATTTAAAAGATAATTAAGTTGAAGATACTCAAAAAATTTATTACAAAGCTCCAATAGCTGAGCCAATAGATAAAGCTACTTCATCCGTAGGTTCTCCAACTTACTCAACCATGCAACCTCCATCATTTTCCTCAATTAATGTTATTTCAAAGCCCTTTGAAATCAATAAAGATTACTTACGTCAAAATTTCAATTCAATAGAGAATAAGGTCAAAAAAGAATGGTTCCTTTCACACTTTAATTTAAATGCTCAAGCATTCATTAAGCAAGAATGGTATTCATTCATGGAAAGACACCAAGTCAATGTTACTTTCTTTAATTGGTGAGCTATGTTTGTCTCTGATAATAATCTTCCAGACCCATTCCAAGTCAAAGAGATAAATACTAATATTAATTTTGCAAAAAAATGGAGACTAAAAAATGGTCAAATAATTACTTCTTTTATTCCTCCATTAGAAGAAATTATTTTAAAAACTTCTGAAGGTAATATTCCAGCCACTCCATTCAAAATAGGTAGAAATGATACAGAAAATAGTCAAGTAATTCTAAGTGATATTAAAAAGGTATATCATCAAAATAATTATATAAATCAAGTATTACATACAGTGTCTCAACAAGTCAATATGGTCTTTACTCAAGTTAAAGCAATTGTTAAAAAAACAAGAAATTGATTCATTAACTGAAAAATTAGAAAACTTAGATATTAATGATACTAAAAAAGATAAGCCAAACTTCTTAGGTGATATTGCAAAACCCTTATTCAAAATAAGACGTTCAAATAAATTAGAACTCTCAGATACTAGTACTCCTTTAATTTCCAAGGTTGATGAAAAATTAAAAGAAGCGGAAACTTCCACCCACAATTCAACTAACAATACAATTAATATTTTAGAAAAAGATTTATCCCTATCAGATGATGAGTTTCAAAATATTAATAAAATATATAAAAAAGAAATTCTATATTATTCCAAGCAAACCCCTTCAGATCTTCACCTTGAAAGTGGTAAAACAATAATTACTGAAAATTTTGCTGGTGATTCAATATATGAATGGAATATTGATGGTCGTTGTGACCATGAAATATTCATAACACTCCAAATAATGTTAATTACTTATACAGCTTATTCAACTAAACGTGCAACAGATTTATAATCTTTTGATTTACTAATCTCTGGATTCACTGGTATACTCAAAAATTGGTGGGAGAATTATATTCAAGAAGAAGAACGTAATAAAATCCAAACTCATACTAATTCTTAAGGACAACTTAATGATATAGAAACATTCATTTACATAATAGTTACTAATTTTCTTGGAAGTCCAAAAGATGTTACTGCTGCAACAGATATTCTTTTAACAAATTTAAAATGTCCAACCCTCGAAGATTACAATTGGTACAAAGATACATTTTTAACTTATCTATTAAAAAGGGAAGACTGTCGTCAACCTTATTGGAAAGAAAAATTTATTTCAGGATTACCATCTTTATTTTCTCAAAGAATATTCAATAAATTAAGTGAAGTCATCGGTAAAGGTCCAATTCCATTCGAACAAATTACGTTTGGTCAATTATTAAGTTTTATTAAAAAAGAAGGAATTTTATTATGTAATGAATTAAAATTACAAGCAAGATATTTAACAGATAAAGCTGCTAAACGAAAAGAATTAGGTTCTTTTTGTGAAGCATTTTGTCTTCCAAAGTTAGAAGCTCCATCTGTTAAAAAACGAAGAAATACTCAAATTAATAAGAAGAAACAATATACTACAAGAAAGCGAAATTACAAAAATTTAAGTCCTAAAAAGACTACTCCAAAAAAGAAATTCGATAATACTAATACTTGTTATAAATGTGGTAAATTAGGTCACTATGCAAAAAATTGTAAAGTTAAAAAGAAACTTAATGAAATATGTGCAAATCATCCAGATATTCAAGATAAATTAATTGCATTATTTGAACTCAAAGATACGCCTATTCAATCAGAAAATTCATCATCCTCCTCTGATTATGAAGACAATAATATCAATGAATTAGAAAGTGATTCAAGTTAATATTCATCCAGTAATGAGTCCTCAAGCTTATGCTATAAGTGTATCAATGTCACAACTACTAATAAAAATGAAAAAAAAAATTTATTAGATTTAATTGAGCAAATTCAAGATACAGAATTAAGAAGAGAGTATTTATGAAAATTCAAAAGTATATTAATTAAAGAAGACTCTTTAGAACCTCCTCATAAGGTAAGTATCAATAAAATATTTGAAACACGTGAGATTCCAAATATTTTAAAAGCAGTTAATATTTAAGACTTGAAAAACGTAGTTAATATTTTAAAAGAACAAATTAAAAATTTGCACAAAGATTTATGTTTATTATAGACAAAAGATCTTGAATTAGAAACAATGTTAGCATTAATAGAAAACAGACCTTCTTCTTCAAACATTCAAACAGAAGATACCCCTACGAATGAACAATTTGTTTCAACAATTAATCAAATCAATTTTCAAAAATGGTATATTCATATTACTCTTAAAATTAAAAATAGTTTTGAATTCAATACTATTGCACTATTAGATAGTGGTGCAGATCAAAATTGTATAAAAGAAAGATTAATTCCCTCAATATATTATGAAAAGACAAAAGAACGACTTCATAGCGCTAATGGTATGGCGTTACAAAATAAGTATCAATTATCAAATGCTTACATATGCAATCAAGGATATTATTTCAAAAATTCATTTATTTTAGCACGAGATTTAGGTTAAGAAATTATTCTTGGAACTCCTTTCATAACTCAAATTTAGCCATTTAAAGTAGATCAAATCGGTGTGCATACGGAAATTATGGAAACCATATTTGTCACTTCTGTTTATCAAAACGATTTATCTTTATTACAAAATACTTCAATGACAAAGCAAATTAATGTAATTGTATGTAATAATCCAAATGTTGGTATAAATTAAAACGACTTGATGTCATTAAAGAACTTAATAATGATCAAAAGGAATTGCAAGAAATAAATCAACAACTAGAAGTTTTAAACATTAGCTTGCGCAATCATATTGCCTTAACAGATGTCAAAGAATTTTATACAAAATGGTTATATGATTACCATCAATTAGTGTGCCAGTGTCATGATTTAGAAAAGACCATAGAATATTGGAAAACAAATCTTAGAATACTCAATACATGCATAGGCCAATATCAAATCATATAGCCTACACCCATTCAATGCGGAATAAAATATTTCCAAAACTATTTTCAGAAATTTTGAAACAAAACAACTTTTCCAATACCTTGACTATGAGATTTTTCTCCTTTCTGACAACAACCATAATTTATTTTCAGTTATCAATAATTCAAACTTCTCCGTCATTTACCGTGAATACTCAAACCCATCCTCCCTATGCAATCCCTGTTCCAAATCAATTCCAAAGTTCACACACTAAAGAATTTCATCAAATCTCCATTCAACATCCTTCATCTTCCACTCAAATACCTTCTTCTGAATTATCAGAACGTTTCCATACAAGTCTCATCATGAACAACAACGATGCAGGCCAAAACTCACAAGTACTCAATGACTCCAATTCCATACTATTAACAAATTTTCCACATCAACCGCTCCTATTCTATCTTTGTGACCATGAACTCTACTATACATCATTCTGTGGGCCACGATACAATGAAAATGCTATCTTCATTGATTATCAAGAATGGTACAATTCCTCTGAAGTATCATTTTATAGTTATGTCAAACTTATTAAAGCTTATCAAACCCTTGTTCAAGATGCTAACAATCATTGGGTTCTTATCGTTATGCCCACCAGGTATATTAATTATTTCAAATGGTTCGACAGACAGCTTGAATATTGGACAGCTTTTGAACCTCATATTTTCAAATTTGTTTCAAAAGTATTCCCAGATGTTCACATTTGTCCATTGGATCAAAGTCATACTCAAGTCCTCATACCATTACAGTATCCATTCCAAATCGATGCTTCCTGTCTTGATCACACGAAGTATGGCTTATGTTGTAAATTTCTACAAGATGATTACTTCCTTTTTCATTACTAATCCTTGTCTACTACAAATCAAGATCATTCTCATCCTCAGCTCATTCAAATTATGACCCCTGGGGTGGTCCTTGTGCTCAAGATTCCTATGACTATTAAGTAGATCTTCTACTCCTAGTCATTATTCAAAAAAAAAAAAAACCAAAACATGAAAGGAGCCTACAAAGGTCTTGACCTTTGGCAAAAGGAAGGGCCATTATCTCTTTATGCAGTTTTTACTTTGTAGGATTCCATCATTTTCCACACCACTCCATCTCAAGGCCCCAGAAGGGGATCTCCCATAATCATTCAAGCCAGCAGTATCCAAGTTCAGAAGTCCAGATCAATGTCAATGTTGCCAAGTTCAATTACAAAAATCAAAGATCAATTTAATGTACAAGATGTTAATGATACAATTCAATGACCATGTTGCATATCTAAGAAGAGCAAGTCAAAAATGATGTTTAGCAATTACTAAGGCAATTCAATGTGTCAACACTCAATTCAATCATACCCTATCAAGACTCATGACTCATCAACATGTCAACATCAAGGGCAATGACTCATCATGGCAGGCAATGACTCAACACGACAAGTAATTATGCCAGGCCATGACTCATCATCATCAAATGTAATGACTCGTCCTGCCCAACAATTCGAGTCATCAGAACAATTATTCAAGCGTACTGTTCACGACAGCTTATCTAAACACTGTTCAGGATAGCTCATCAGAGTAATTATTCAAGAATACTGTTCAAGAAGACAGCTCATCAGAATACTGTTCAAAAAGGACAATAATGCAAGAACAGTCCAAGGTTCATTATTATTCAACACTGTTTCACTTTTGGCGTGGTTCCAGTCCAAGTTCAACACGAAGTAGCAATAATTCAAGATTATCGGGAAAAGTTATCAACACAAGATTCAATCTTCATCGTCCACTTGTACACATTTAATTCCATCTTGTATTCTATAAATTGATACTCAATAGCGTCGTATTAGGCATCATATGATTGATAGAATCAAAAAATCACATAGAAAGCAACCACCACAATCCTCCTCCTTCGCTCAAAAAGCCTTCTCCATATCCCTTATACTCCATAACCAAGAGCTTCAATTCAAATCCTTGTATTTTATTAATTCAAAGGAAGTTTTTATTCATCTACTTTGTTTATTTCAATTTTGATTTTGTTATTGCCAATATCGTTTTAATTATCATTTCAAAATTATATTTTGCATAACATCAATTTGCTACTCCGCTCCCCTGCTTGTTTATCCCGCATCTAGGCCTTAACTATTGCCCGTCTAGGTCTGATCAGCTTGATGTCATTAAACGACTTAATAATGATCAAAAGGAATTGTAAGAAATAAATCAACAACTAGAAGATTTAAACATTAGCTTACACAATCATATTGCCTCAACAGATGCCACAGAATTTTATACAAAATGGTTACATGATTACCATCAATTAGTGTGCCAGCGTCATGATTTAGAAAAGACTATAGAATATTGGAAAACCGATCTTAGAATACTCAATACATGCATAGGCTAATATCAAATCATATAGCCTACCTCCATTCAATGCTGAGTAAAATATTTCCAAAACTATTTTTAGAAATTTTCAAACGAAACAGTTTCTCCAATACCTTAACTATGAAATTTTTCCCCTTTCGGGCAACGACCATAATTTATTTTCAGTCATCAACAATTCAAACTTCTCCGTCATTTACCATGAATACTCAAACCCATCCTCCCTATGCAATCCCTGTTCCAAATCAATTCCAAAGTTCACACACTAAAGAATTTCATCAGATCTCCATTCAACATCCTTCATCTTCCACTCAAATACCTTCTTCGGAATTATCAGAACATTTCCATTCAAGTCTCATCATGAACAACAACGATGAAGGCCAAAACTCACAAGTACTCAATGACTCCAATTCCGTACTACTAACAAATTTTCCATATGAACTGCTCATATTCTATTTTCGTGACCATGAACTCTACTATACATCATTATATGGGCTACGATACAATAAAAATGCTATCTTAATTGATTATCAAGAATGGTACAATTCCTCTGAAGTATCATTTTACAATTATCTCAAACTTATCAAAGCTTATCAAACCCTTACTCAAGATGTTAACAATCATCCGATTCTTATCATCATGCCCACCGGGTATATTAATTATTTCAAATGGTTCCACAGACAGCTTGAATATTTGACAGCTTTTGAAGCTTATATTTTCTTATTTGTTTCAAAAGCATTCCTAAATGTTCACATTTGTCCAGTTGATCAAAGTCATACTCAAGTGCTCATACCATTACAGTATCCATTCCAAATCGATGCTTCCTGTCTTGTTCACACGAAGTATGGCTTACGTTGTAAATTTCTACAAGATGATTACTTCCATTTTCGTTGCTAATCCCTGTCTACTACAAGTCAAGATCATTCTCATCCTCAGCTCATTCAAATTATGACCCCTGGGGTGGTCCTTATGCTCAAGATCCTTATTACTATTGAGTAGATTTTCTGCTATTGGTCGTCATTAAAAAAAAAAAAACACAACAAAAATCATGAAAAGAGCCCGCAAAGGTCTTGACCTTTGGCAAAAGTAAGGGCCATTATCTCTTTACGCAGTTTTTCTTTTGCAGGATTCCATCCTTTTCCACACCCTTTCATCTCAAGGCCCCAGGAAGGGATCTCCATGATGATCATTCAAGCCAGCAGTATCCAAGTTCAGAAGTTCAGATCAATGTCCACGTTGCCAAGTTCAATTCAAAAAATCAAAGATCAATTTAATGCAACGATGTCCAAAGAAGACTAGCAATTAATGATGCAATTCAATGTCCACGTTGCATTATCTAAGAAGAGCAAGTCAAAAATAATGTCTAGCAATTACTAAGGCAATTCAATGCGTCAACACTCAATTCAATCATGCCTTGACTCAACACGGCAAGTACTAACGCAAGGCCATGACTCATCATCTTGTCAACATCAAAGGCAATGACTCAACACGACAAGTAATTATGCAAGGCCATGACGCATCATCATGTCAACATCAAAGGTAATGACTCATCATGACAAACGGTTCAAGTCATCAGAACAATTATTTAAGCGTACTGTTCGCGACAGCTTATCTAAACACTGTTCGGGACAACTCACCAGAATAATTATTAAAAAATATTGTTCAAGAAGATAGCTCATCAGAATACAGTTCAAAAATGACAATAATTCAAGAACAGTCCAAGGTTCATTATTATTCAGCACTGTTTCACTTTTGACGTAGTTCCAGTCCAAGTTCAACACGAAGCAGCAATAATTCAAGATTGTCGGCAAAAGTTATCAACGCTAGATTCAATCTTTATCGTCCACTTGCACACCTTTAATTCCATATTGTATTCTACAAATAGAGACTCAATAGTGTTGTATTAGGCATCATGTAATTTGCAAGATCACAAAAAAATCACTACAAGCCTTTCTCCATCTCCTCCTTCTCTGAAAAAGCCTTCCCCACATCCGTTGCACTCCATAACCAAAAGCTTCGATTCAAAGCCTTGTATCAAGTTTTCTTAATTCAATCAAAGTAAGTTTTTATTCATCTACTTTGCTTATTTTCAATTTCGCTATCGTTTTAATTACCATTTCAAAATTATATTTTGCATAACATCAATTTGCTACTCCGCTCCCCTGCATTAATCCACATCTAGGCCTTAACCATTGCCCGCCTAGGTCTGATCCAGTCCCTCCTGGTATTTGAGCCAAGTTAGTTCCCTTAGTTAGTGTCTAGCTGTGGCTAGCGTTCGTCAGCTGTTGGTCAGCCCTAGTAAGTCCGTTAGTCAGCCGTGGTTAGGCGGTCCCGGTGGGGTGGTTCCGGTAGAATGTGCGTGATGCCTAGCTAAGTATCCAAACGTAACTCAGATGGCCTCTTGGGTTAGAGATCATCTTAGTTTAGGTAGTAGTAAGAACTCAAATGTGGTTAACAGTAGGGAAGTTAGTTATCAAATTGATGTGTCTAATTGGAAAATTCCTAAACAAAAGGTAGAAACAATTTATCAAATAGGAAAGTTTGATTTCCATAGTGCTTTATCAATAAAAGATCATAAAGAAACATTCAGTTTAGACGAAGAATTTCAAACTATTAAATTACTTTCCAAAGTTGCTATCAAAAAATATCAAGAGAAATATCGATACATTCATTTTGGCATGTTTCAAGTAGCACTCAAACCTTTAACAAGATTAGGATTAGATTGTCCTATATTCATGGCCCTAAGAGACAATAGATTAATACGTTACAAAGACTCATTATTAGCCATGATTCAAACTAATACTTGCAATGATCCCATATACTTTAATTGTTGTCCAAATTATTCAGTAGATTTAAATGACCCTTGGATTATGGATACCTTAGTATTAGATATCCATCTTCCTAATATTCAAAATGATTTAAAGGTTCAATTTCGTGAGCTTTCAAAAAATTTTGCTATTACTTACAGAATATATTTCAAATTAGTATCATCGTAATTAAATCCAAAATATCTATTAAAACCTACTTTAGATGAAACCATAGTATTAAAAGCTGAATTAGATAATATTACTACCTTTACTCCTAAATTATTAAAATGGAATGAAATTACTATTCCTCAAGAATTTATTGTTCAAAATACTAAACTACAAAGAAATATTGCTCAAAAGAATAATAAACAAATAATAGAAGAGCCTGATGATAGAGTACTAATAAGATTTAATTCAAGTAAAGAACATAGTCTATCTTCAAAACCTTTAGAAAATATAGAACTCCCTCGAACTTCATATTCAATGCCTTCTAGGTCCACAGATTATGATTATTTAAAAGATAATCAAGTTAAAGATACTCAAAAAATTTATTACAAAGCTCCAATAGCTGAGCCAATAGATAAAGCTACTTCATCTATAGGTTCTCCAACTTGCTCAACCATGCAACCTCCTTCATTTTCCTCAATTAATGTTATTTCAAAGCCCTTTGAAATCAATAAAGATTACTTACGTCAAAATTTCAATTCAATAGAGAATAAGGTCAAAAGAGAATGGTTCCTTTCATACTTTGATTTAAATGCTCAAGCATTCATTAGGCACGAATGGTATTTATTCATGGAAAGACACCAAGTCAATGTTGCTTTCTTTAATTGGTGGGCTATGTTTGCCTCTGATAATAATCTTCCAGACCCATTCCAAGTCAAAGAAATAAATACTAATATTAATTTTGCTAAAAAATGGAGACTAAGAAATGGTCAAATAATTACTTCTTTTATTCCTCCATTAGAAGAAATTATTTTAAAAACTTCTAAAGGTAATATTCCAGCCACTCCATTCAAAATAGGTAGAAATGATACAGAAAATAGTCAAGTAATTCTAAGTGATATTAAAAAGGTATATAATCAAAATAATTATACAAATTAAGTATTATATACAGTGTCTCAACAAGTCAATATGGTCTCCACTCAAGTTGAAGCAATTGTTAAAAAAACAAGAAATTAATTCATTAACTGCAAAATTAGAAAATTTAGATATTAATGATACTAAAAAAGATAAGCCAAACTTTTTAGATGATATTGCAAAACTCTTATCCAAAATAAGACGTTTAAATAAATTAGAACTCTCAGATACTAGCACTCCTTTAATTTCTATGATTGATGAAAAATTAAAAGAAGCGGAAACTTCAACCCACAATCCAATTAACAATACAGTTAATATTTTAGAAAAAGATTTATCCCTATCAGATGATGAGTTTCAAAATATTAATAAAATATATAAAAAAGAAATTCCATATTATTCCAAGCAAACCCCTCTAGATCTTCACCTTGAAAGTGCTAAAACAATAATTACTGAAAACTTTACTGGTGATTCAATATATGAATGGAATATTGATGGTCATTGTGACCATAAAATATTCATAACACTCCAAAGAATGCTAATTGCTTATATAGCTTATTCAACTAAATGTGCAACAGATTTACAATCTTTTGATTTACTAATCTCTGGATTCACTGGTATACTCAAAAATTGGTGGGAGAATTATATTCAAGACGAAGAACGTAATAAATCCAAACTCATACTAATTCTTAAGGACAATTTGATAATATAGAAACATTAATTTACACAATAGTTACTAATTTTCTTAGAAGTCCAAAAGATATTACTGCTGCAACAGATATTCTTTTAACAAATTTAAAATGTCCAACCTTTGAAGATTACAATTGGTACAAAGATACATTTTTAACTTATCTATTAAAAAGGGAAGACTGTCGTCAACCTTATTGGAAAGGAAAATTTATTTCAGGATTACCATCTTTATTTTCTCAAAGAAAATTCAATAAATTAAGTGAAGTCATCGGTAAAGGTCCAATTCCATTCAAACAAATTACATTTGGTCAATTAATAAGTTTTATTAAAAAAGAATAAATTTCATTATGTAATGAACTAAAACTAGGAGCAAGATATTCAACAGATAAAGCTGCTAAACGAAAAGAATTAGATTTTTTTTGTGAAGCATTTTGTCTTCTACAATTAGAGGCTCCATCTGTCAAAAAACGAAGAAATACTCAAATTAGTAAGAAAAAACAATATACTACAACAAAGCCAAATTACAAAAATTTAAGTCTTAAAAAGGCTACTCCAAGAAAGAAAGTCGATAACACTAATACTTGTTATAAATGTGGCAAATTAGGTCATTATGCAAAAAATTGTAAAGTCAAAAAGAAACTTAATGAAATATGTGCAGAACATCCAGATATTTAAGATAAATTAATTGCATTATTTGAACTCAAGGACACGCCTATTCAATCAGAAAATTCATCATCCTCCTCTGATTATGGAGATAATAATATCAATGAATTAGAAAGTGATTCAAGTGAATATTCATCAGGTAATGAGTCCTCAAGATTATGCCATAAGTGTATTAATGTTATAATTACTAATAATAATGAAAAAGAATTTTTATTAGATTTAATTGAACAAATTCAAGATACAGAACTAAGAAAAGAGTATTTACAAAAACTCAAAAGTATATTAATAAAAGAAGATTCTTTAAAACCCCCTCATAAGGTAAGTATCAATAAAATATTTGAAACACGTGAGATTCCAAATATTTTAAAGGCAGTTAATATTCAAGACTTGAAAAGCGAAGTTAATATATTAAAAGAACAAATTAAAAATTTACAGAAAGATTTATGTTCATTACAAACAAAAGACCTTGAATTAGAAACAAGATTAACATTAATAGAAAACAAACCTTCTTCCTCAAACATTCAAACAGAAGAAACTCCTACTGATCAGCAATTTGTTTCAACTATTAACCAAATAAATTTTCAAAAATGGTATATTCATATTACTCTTAAAATTAAAGATAGTTTTGAACTCAAAACTATTGCACTCTTAGATAGTGGTCCAGATCAAAATTGTATACAGCAAGGATTAATTCCCTCACTATATTATGAAAAGACAAAAGAACGACTTCATAGCGCTAATGGTATGGCATTACAAATTAAGTATCAATTATCAAATGCTCACATATGCAATCAAGGATATTGTTTCAAAAATTCATTTATTTTAGCACGAGATTTAGGTCCAGAAATTATTCTTAGAACTCCTTTCATTACTCAAATTTAGCCATTTAAAGTAGATCAAAGCGGTGTGCATACGAAAATTATGGAAACCATAATATTATTCAAATTTGTCACTCCTGTTTATCAAAACGATTTATCTTTATTACAAAATACTTCAATGACAAAGCAAATTAATGTAATTGTATGTAATAATCCAAAATATTGGTATAAATTAAAATGGCTTGATGTCATTAAACAACTCAAATGATCAAAAGAAATTGCAAGAAATAAATCAACAAATAGAAGATTTAAACATTAGCATGCGCAATCATATTGCCTTCGCAGATGTCAAAGAATTTTATACAAAATGGTTACATGATTACCATCAATTAGTGTGCCAGTGTCATAATTTAGAAAAGACCATAGAATATTGGAAAACCAATTCCAAAGTATGGCTTACGTTATAAATTTCTACAAGGTGATTACTTCCATTTTCATTACTAATCCCTGTCTACTATAAATCAAGATCATTCTCATCCTCAGCTCATTCAAATTATGACCCCTGGGGTGGTCCTTGTGCTCTAGATTCTTATGACTATTAAGTAGATCTTCTACTCCTAGACATTATTCAAAAAAAAAAAAAAAACCAAAACATGAAAAGAGCCCGCAAAGGTCTTGACCTTTGGCAAAAGTAAGGGCCATTATCTCTTTACGCAGTTTTTATTTTGTAGGATTCCTTCATTTTCCACACCACTCCATCTCAAGGCCCCGGGAGGGGATCTCCCATAATCATTCAAGCCAGAAGTATCCAAGTTCAGAAGTCCAGATCAATGTCCACGTTGCCAAGTTCAGTTACAAAAATCAAAGATCAATTTAATGTACAAGATGTCTAAAGAAGACTGGCAATTAATGATACAATTCAGTCACCACGTTGCATATCCAAGAAGAGCAAGCCAAAAATGATGTTTAGCAATTACTAAGGCAATTCAACGTGTCAACACTCAATTCAATCATACCTTATCAAGACTCATGACTCATCAATATGTCAACATCAAGGGCAATGACTCATCATGGCGGGCAATGACTCAACACGACAAGTAATTATGCAAGGCCATGACTCATCATCATCAAATGTAATGACTCGTCCCGCCAAACAGTGCGAGTCATCAGAACAATTATTCAACCATACTGTTCACGACAGCTTATCTAAACACTATTCAGGACAGCTCATCAGAGTAATTATTCAAGAATACTGTTCAAGAAGACAGCTTATCAGAATGCTGTTCAAAAAGGACAATAATTCAAGAACAGTCCAAGGTTCATTATTATTCAGCACCGTTTCACTTTTGGTGTGGTTCCAGTCTAAGTTCAGCACGAAGTAGCAATAATTCAAGATTATCAGGAAAAGTTAGCAACACAAGATTCAATCTTTATCGTCCACTTGTACACATTTAATTCCATCTTGTATTCTATAAATAAATACTCAATAGCGTTGTATTAGGCATCATGTGATCGATAGGATCAAAAAATCACATAGAAAATAACCACTACAAGCCTCCTCCTTCCCTCAAAAAGCCTTCTCCATATCCCTTATACACCATAACCAAGAGCTTCAATTCAAATCCTTGTATTAAGTTTTATTAATTCAAAGTAAGTTTTTATTCATCTGCTTTATTTATTTCAATTTTGATTTTGTTATTGCCAATATCGTTTTAATTATCATTTCAAAATTATATTTTGCATAACATCAATTTGCTACTCCGCTCGCCTGCTTGTTTATCCCGCATCTAGGCCTTAGCTATCGCCCGCCTAGGTCTGATCAGCTTGATGTCATTAAACGACTCAATAATGATCAAAAGGAATTGCAAGAAATAAATAAACAACTAGAAGATTTTAATATTAGCTTACGCAATCATATTGCCTCAACAGATGAAAGAATTTTGTACAAAATGGTTACATGATTACCATCAATTAGTGTGCCAGCGCCATGATTTAGAAAAGACTATAGAATCTTGGAAAACCAATCTTAGAATACTCAATGCATGCATAGGCCAATATCAAATCATATAGCCTACACCCATTCAATGCGGAGTAAATTATTTCCAAAACTATTTTCAGAAATTTTCAAACGAAACAATTTTTCCAATACCTTGACTATGAGATTTTTCCCCTTTCGGACAACGACCATAATTCATTTTCAGTCATCAACAATTCAAACTTCTCTGTCATTTACCATGAATACTCAGACCCATCCTCCCCATGAAATTCCTATTCCAAATCAATTCCAAAGTTCACACACTAAAGAATTTCATCAGATCTCCATTCAACATCCTTCATCTTCCACTCAAATACCTTCTTCGGAATTATCAGAACATTTCCATACAAGTCTCATCATGAACAACAAC
This sequence comes from Carnegiea gigantea, assembly GCA_029747015.1. Taxonomy (NCBI): domain Eukaryota; kingdom Viridiplantae; phylum Streptophyta; class Magnoliopsida; order Caryophyllales; family Cactaceae; genus Carnegiea; species Carnegiea gigantea. The sequence goes on from JAKOGI010002797.1 coordinate 42,034, forward strand.
GATGAAGGCCAAAACTCACAAGTACTCAATGACTCCAATTCCGTACTACTAACAAATTTTCCATGTGAACCGCTCCTATTCTATCTTCGTGACAATGAACTCTACTATACATCATACTGTGGGCCACGATACAATAAAAATACTATCTTCATTGATTATCAAGAATGGTACAATTCCTTCGAAGTATCATTTTACAGTTATCTCAAACTTATCAAAGCTTATCAAACCCTTACTCAAGATGTTAGCAATCATCCGGTCCTTATCATTATGCCCACCGGGTATATTAATTATTTCAAATAGTTCCACAGACAGCTTGAATATTGGACAGCTTTTGAAGCTTATATTTTCAAATTTGTTTCAAAAGTATTCCCAGATGTTCACATTTGTCCAGTTGATCAAAGTCATACTCAAGTCCTCATACCATTACAGTTTCCATGGCAAATCGGTGCTTCCTGTCTTGTTCACACGAAGTATGGCTTACGTTGTAAATTTCTGCAAGATGATTACTTCCATTTTCGTTGCTAATCCCTGTCTACTACAAATCAAGATCATTCTCATCCTCAGCTCATTCAAATTATGACCCCTGGGGTGGTCCTTATGCTTAAGATCCTTATGACCATTAAGTAGATTTTCTACTACTAGTCGTCATTCAAAAAAAAAAAAAAAATACAGCAAAAATCACGAAAAGAGCCTGCAAAGGTCTTGACCTTTGGCAAAAGTAAGGGCCATTATCTCTTTACGCAGTTTTTCTTTTGCAGGATTCCATCCTTTTCCACACCCTTCCATCTGAAGGCCCCAGGAAGGGATCTCCATGATGATCATTTAAGCCAACAGTATCCAAGTTCAGAAGTTCAGATCAATGTCCACGTTGCCAAGTTCAATTCAAAAAATCAAAGATAAATTTAATGTAACGATGTCCAAAGAAGACTAGCAATTAATGATGCAATTCAATGTCCACGTTGCATTATCAAAGAAGAGCAAGTCAAAAATAATGTCTAGCAATTACTAAGGCAATTCAACGTGTCAACACTCAATTCAATCATGCCTCGACTCAACACGGCAAGTAATAATGCAAGGCCATGACTCATCATCATGTCAACATCAAAGGCAATGACTCAACACGGCAAGCAATTATGCAAGACCATGACTCATCATCATGTCAACATCAAAGGTAATGACTCATCCCGACAAACGGTTCAAGTCATCAGAACAATTATTCAAGCGTACTGTTCGCGACAGCTTATCTAAGTGCTATTCGGGACAGCTCATCAGAATAATTATTCAAATATACTGTTCAAGAAGACAGCTCATCAGAGTAATTGTTCAAGGATACTGTTCAAGAAGGCAGCTTATCAGAATACTATTCAAAAATGACAATAATTCAAGAACAATCTAAGGTTCATTATTATTCAGCACTGTTTCACTTTTGACATGGCTCCAGTCTAAGTTCAACACGAAGCAGCAATAATTCAAGATTGTCGGCAAAATTTATCAACGCTAGATTCAATCTTTATCGTCCACTTGTACACGTTTAATTCCATATTGTATTCTGTAAATCGATACTCAATAGCGTTGTATTAGGCATCATGTAATTTGCAAGATCACAAAAAAATCACTATAAGCCTTTCTCCATCTCCTCCTTCTCTGAAAATGCCTTCCCCATGTCCCTTGTACTCCATAACCAAAAGCTTTGATTCAAAGCCTTGTATCAAGTTTTATCAATTCAATCAAAGTAAGTTTTTATTCATCTACTTTGTTTATTTTCAATTTCGTTATCGTTTTAATTATCATTTCAAAATTATATTTTGCATAACATCAATTTGCTACTCCGCTCCCCTGCATTAATCCACATCTAGGCCCTAACTATTGCCCGCCTAGGTCTGATCCTGTCCCTTCTGGTATCAGAGCTAAGTTAGTTCCCTTAGTGCCTAGCCATGGCTAGCGTTGGTCAGCTGTTGGTCAGCCCCAATAAGTCCGTTGGTTAGCCGTGGTTAGGCGGTCGCGGTGGGGTGGTCCCAGTGGTTCCGGTAGAATGTGCGTGACTCCTAGCTAAGTGTTCAAACGTAACTTAGATGGCCTCTTGGGTTAGAGATCGTCTTAGTTTAGGTAGTAGTAAGAACTCAAATGTGGTTAATAGTAGGGAAGTTAGTTGTCAAATTGATGTGTCTAATTGGAAAATTCCTAAACAAAAGGTAGAAACAATTTATCAAATAGGAAAGTTTGATTTCCATAGTGCTTTATCAATAAAAGATCAGAAAGAAACATTCAGTTTAGACGAAGAATTTCAAACTATTAAATTACTTTCCAAAGTTGCTATCAAAAAATATCAAAAGAAATATCGATACATTCATTTTGGCATGATTCAAGTAGCACTCAAACCTTTAACGAGATTAGGATTAGATTGTCCTATATTCATGGCCCTAAGAGACAATAGATTAATACGTTACAAAGACTCATTATTAGCCATGATTCAAACTAATATTTGCAATGATCCCATATACTTTAATTGTTGTCCAAATTATTCAGTAGATTTAAATGACCCTTGGATTATGGATACCTTAGTATTAGATATCCATCTTCCTAATATTCAAAATGATTTAAAGGTTTAATTTCGTGAGCTTTCAAGAAATTTTGCTATTACTTACAGAATATATTTCAAATTACTATCATCGTAACTAAATCTAAAATATCTATTAAAACCTACTTTAGATGAAACCATAGTATTAAAAGCTGAATTAGATAACATTACTACCTTTACTCCTAAATTATTAAAATAGGATGAAATTACTATTCCTCAAGAATTTATTATTCAAAATACTAGACCACAAAGAAATATTGCTCAAAAGAATATTAAATAAATAATAGAAGAACTTGATGGTAGAGCACTAATAAGATTTAATTCAAGTAAAGAACATAGTCTATCTTCAAAACCTATAGAAAATATAGAACTCCCTCGAACTTCATATTCAATGCCTTCTAGGTCTACCAATTATGATTACTTAAAAGATAATCAAGTTGAAGATACTCAAAAAATTTATTACAAAGCTCCAATAGCTGAGCCAATAGATAAAGCTACTTCATTCATAGGTTCTCCAACTTACTCAACCATGCAACCTCCATCATTTTCCTCAATTAATGTTATTTCAAAGCCCTTTGAAATCAATAAAGATTACTTACGTCAAAATTTCAATTCAGTAGAGAATAAGGTCAAAAGAGAATGGTTCCTTTCACACTTTGATTTAAATGCTCAAGCATTCATTAGGCAAGAATGGTATTCATTCATGGAAAGACACCAAGTCAATGTTACTTTCTTTAATTGGTGTGCTATGTTTGCCTCTGATAATAATCTTCCAGACTCATTCCAAGTCAAAGAAATAAATACTAATATTAATTTTGCTAAAAAATGGAGACTAAAAAATGGTCAAATAATTACTTCTTTTATTCCTCCATTAGAAGAAATTATTTTAAAAACTATCCCTGAAGGTAATATTCCAGCCACTCCATTCAAAATAGTAGAAATGATACAGAAAATAGTCAAGTAATTCTAAGTGATATTAAAAAGGTATATCATCAAAATAATTATACAAATCAAGTATTACATCCGGTGTCTCAACAAGTCAATATGGTCTCTACTCAAGTTGAAGCAATTGTTAAAAAACAAGAAATTGATTCATTAACTGAAAAATTAGAAAATTTAGATATTAATGATACTAAAAAAGATAAGCCAAACTTCTTAGATGATATTGCAAAATCCTTATTCAAAATAAGACGTTCAAATAAATTAGAACTCCCAGATATTAGCACTCCTTTAATTTCCAAGATTGATGAAAAATTAAAAGAAGTGGAAACTTCAACCCACAATCCAATTAACAATACAGTTAATATTTTAGAAAAAGATTTATCCCTATCAGATGATGAGTTTCAAAATATTAATAAAATATATAAAAAAGAAATTCCATATTATTCCAAGCAAACCCCTCCAGATCTTCACCTTGAAAGTGCTAAAACAATAATTACTGAAAACTTTGTTGGTGATTCAATATATGAATGGAATATTGATGGTCGTCACTCCAAAGAATGTTAATTGCTTATATAGCTTATTCAACTAAACATTCAACAGACTTACAATCTTTTGATTTACTAATCCCTGGGTTCACTGGTATACTCAAAAATTGGTGGGAGAATTATATTCAAGAAGAAGAACGTAATAAAATCCAAACTCATACTAATTCTTAAGGACAACTTGATAATGTAGAAACATTAATTTACACAATAGTTACTAATTTTCTTGGAAGTCCAAAAGATATTACTGTTGTAACAGATATTCTTCTAACAAATTTAAAATATCAAGCTTATCAAAGCTTATCAAACCCTTGTTCAAGATGTTAACAATCATCTGGTTCTTATCGTTATGCCCACCGGGTATATTAATTATTTCAAATGGTTCCACAGACAGCTTAAATATTGGACAACTTTTGAACCTCATATTTTCAAATTTGTTTCAAAAGTATTCCCAGATGTTCGCATTTGTCCAGTTGATCAAAGTCATACTCAAGTCCTCATACCATTACAGTATCCATTCCAAATCGATGTTCCTGTCTTGTTCACACGAAGTATGGCTTATGTTGTAAATTTCTATAAGATGATTACTTCCATTTTCATTACTAATCTCTGTCTACTATAAATCAAGATCATTCTCATCCTCAGCTTATTCAAATCATAACCCCTGGGGTGGTCCTTGTGCTCAAGATTCTTATGACTATTAAGTAGATTTTCTACTCCCAGTCATTATTCAAAAAGAAAAAAGAACCAAAACATGAAAGGAGCCCGCAAAGGTCTTGACCTTTGGCAAAAGTAAGGGCCATTATCTCTTACGCAGATTTTATTTTGTAGGATTCCATCATTTTCCACACCACTCCATCTCAAGGCCCCGGGAGGGGATCTCCCATAATCATTCAAGCCAGCAGTATCCAAGTTCAGAAGTCCAGATCAATGTCCATGTTGCCAAGTTCAATCACAAAAATCAAAGATCAATTTAATGTACAAGATGTCTAAAGAAGACCGGCAATTAATGATGCAATTCAATGACCACGTTGCATATCAAAGAAAAGCAAGTCAAAAATGATGTCTGGCAATTACTTAGGCAATTCAACATGTCAACACTCAATTCAATCATACCTTATCAAGTCTCATGACTCATCAACATGTCAACATCAAGGGCAATGACTCATCATGGTAGGTAATGGCTCAACACGACAAGCAATTATGCAAGGCCATGACTCATCATCATCAAATGTATTGACTCGACCCGCCAAACAGTTCGAGTCATCAGAACAATTATTCAAGCGTACTGTTTACGACAGTTTATCTAAATACTGTTCGGGGCAGCTCATCAGAGTAATTACTCAAGAATACTGTTCAAGAAGACAGCTCATCAGAATACTGTTCAAAAAGGACAATAATTCAAGAACAGTCCAAGGTTCATTATTATTCAGCGCTGTTTCACTTTTGGCGTGGTTCCAGTCCAAGTTCAACACGAAGCAGCAATAATTTAAGATTATCGGGAAAAGTTATCAACACAAGATTCAATCTTTATCGTCCACTTGTACACATTTAATTCCATCTTGTATTCTATAAATAGATACTCAATAGCGTTGTATTAGGCATCATGTGATCGATAGGATAAAAAAATCACATAGAAAGTAACCACTACAAGCCTCCTCCTTCCCTCAAAAAGCCTTCTCCATATCCCCTTATACTCCATAACCAAGAGCTTCAATTCAAATCCTTGTATTAAGTTTTATTAATTCAAAGTAAGTTTTTATTCATCTACTTTGTTTACTTCAATTTTGATTTTGTTATTGCCAATATCGTTTTAATTATCATTTCAAAATTATATTTTGCATAACATCAATTTGCTACTCCGCTCCCCTGCTTGTTTTTCCCGCATCTAGGCCTTAACCATTGCCCGTCTAGGTCTGATCAGCTTGATGTCATTAAACGACTCAATAATGATCAAAAGGAATAGCAAGAAATAAATCAACAACTAGAAGATTTAAACATTAGCTTACGCAATCATATTGCCTCAACAGATGTCAAAGAATTTTATACAAAATGGTTACATGATTACCATCAATTAGTGTGCCAGCGTCATGATTCAGAAAAGACCATAGAATATTGAAAAACCATCTTAGAATACTCAATACATGCATAGGCCAAGCAAATCATATAGCCTATACCCATTCAATACGGAGTAAAATAATTCCCAAACTATTTTCAGAAATTTTCAAACGAAACAATTTTTCCAATACCTTGACTATGAGATTTTTCCCCTTTCTGACAACGACCATAATTTATTTTCAGTCATCAACAATTCAAACTTCTCCGTCATTTACCATGAATACTCAAACCCATCCTCCCTATACAATCCCTATACCAAATCAATTCCAAAGTTCACATACTAAAGAATTTCGTTAGATCTCCATTCAACATCCTTCATCTTCCACTCAAATACCTTCTTCTGAATTATCAGAACATTTCCATATAAGTCTCATCATGAACAACAACGATGAAGGCCAAAACTCACAAGTACTCAATGACTCCAATTCCATACTGCTAACAAATTTTCCATATGAACCGCTCCTATTCTATCTTCGTGACCATGAACTCTACTATACATCATTCTATGAGCCACGATACAATAAAAATGCTATCTTCATTGATTATCAAGAATGGTACAGTTCCTCTGAAGTATCATTTTACAGTTATCTCAAACTTATCAAAGCTTATCAAACCCTTACTCAAGATGTTAACAATCATCCAGTTCTTATCATTATGCCCACCGGATATATTAATTATTTCAAATGGTTCCACAAACAGCTTGAATATTGGACAGCTTTTGAAGCTCATATTTTCAAATTTGTTTCAAAAGTATTCCAGATGTTCACATTTGTCCAGTTGATCAAAGTCATGCTCAAGTCCTCATACCATTATAGTATCCATTCCAAATCGATGCTTCCTGTCTTGTTCGCACGAAGTATGGCTCACGTTGTAAATTTCTACAAGATGATTACTTCCATTTTCGTTACTAATCCCTGTCTACTACAAATCAAGATCATTCTCATCCTCAGCTCATTCAAATTATGACCCTTGGGGTGGTCCTTATGCTCAAGATCCTTATGACTATTGAGTAGATTTTCTACTCCTAGTCATCATTCAAAAAAAAACACAACAAAAATCCCGAAAAGAGCCCGTAAAGGTCTTGACCTTTGGCAAAAGTAAGGGCCATTATCTCTTTACGCAGTTTTTCTTTTGCAGGATTCCATCCTTTTCCACGCCATTCTATCTCAAAGTCCCAGGAAAGGATCTCCGCGATGATCATTCAAGCCAGCAGTATACACGTTCAGAAGTCTAGATCAATGTCCACGTTGCCAAGTTCAATTCAAAAAATCAAAGATCAATTTAATGTAACGATGTCCAAAGAAGACTAGCAATTAATGATGCAATTCAATGTCCACGTTGCATTATCTAAGAAGAGCAAGTCAAAAATAATGTCTAGCAATTACTAAGGCAATTCAACGTGTCAACACTCAATTCAATCATGCCTTGACTCAACACGGCAAGTAATAATGCAAGGCCATGACTCATCATCATGTCAACATCAAAGGCAATGACTCAACACGGCAAGTAATTATGCAAGCCCATGACTCATCATCATGTCGACATCAAAGGTAATGACTCATCCTGACAAACGGTTCAAGTCATCAGAACAATTATTCAAGCATACTGTTCGCGACAGCTTACCTAAATACTGTTCGGGACAGCTGATCAGAATAATTATTCAAAAATACTATTCAAGAAGACAGCTCATCAGAGTAATTATTCAAGGATACTGTTCAAGAAGATAGCTCATCAGAATAATGTTCAAAAATGGCAATAATTCAAGAACAGTCCAAGGTTCATTATTATTCAGCACTGTTTCACTTTTGACGTGGTTCCAGTCCAAGTTCAACACGAAGCAGCAATAATTCAAGATTGTCTACAAAAGTTATCAACACTAGATTCAATCTTTATTGCCCACTTGTACACATTTAATTCCATATTGTATTCTATAAATAGATACTCAATAGCGCTGTATTAGGCATCATGTAATTTGCAAGATTACAAAAAAATCACTACAAGCCTTTCTCCATCTCCTCCTTCTCTAAAAAAGCCTTTCCCATATCCCTTGTATTCCATAACCAAAAGCTTCGATTCAAAGCCTTGTATCAAGTTTTATCAATTCAATCAAAGTAAGTTTTTATTCATCTACTTTGTTTATTTTCAATTTCGTTATCGTTTTAATTATCATTTCAAAATTATATTTTGCATAACATCAATTTGCTACTCTGTTCCCCTGCATTAATCCACATCTAGGCCTTAACTATTGCCCGCCTAGGTCTGATCCTGTCCCTCCTGGTATCAGAGCCAAGTTAGTTCTCCTAGTTAGTGTCTAGCCGTGGCTAGCGTTGGTCAGCTGTTAGTCAGCCCCAGTAAGTCCGTTGGTCAGCCGTGGTTAGGCGGTCCCGATGGGGTGGTCCCAGTGGTCCCGGTAGAATGTGCGTGACTCCTAGCTAAGTGTTCAAATGTAACTCAGATAGCCTCTTGGATTAGAGATCGTCTTAGCTTAGGTAGTAGTAAGAACTCAAATGTGGTTAACAGTAGGGAAGTTAGCTGTCAAATTGATGTGTCTAATTGGAAAATTCCTAAACAAAAGGTAGAAACAATTTATCAAATAGGAAAGTTTGATTTTCATAGTGCTTTATCAATAAAAGATCATAAAGAAACATTTAGTTTAGACGAAGAATTTCAAACTATTAAATTACTTTCCAAAGTTGCTATCAAAAAATATCAAGAGAAATATCGATACATTCATTTTGGCATGATTCAAGTAGCACTCAAACCTTAACAAGATTAGGATTAGATTGTCCTATATTCATGGCCCTAAGAGACAATAGATTAATACATTACAAAGACTCATTATTAGCCATGATTCAAAATAATCTTTGCAATGGTCCCATATACTTTAATTGTTGTCCAAATTATTCAGTAGATTTAAATGATCCTTGGATTATGGATACCTTAGTACTAGATATCCATCTTCTTAATATTCAAAATGATTTAAAGGTTCAATTTCGTGAGCTTTCAAGAAATTTTGCTATTACTTACAGAATACATTTCAAATTACTATCATCGTAACTAAATCTAAAATGTCTATTAAAACCTACTTTAGATGAAACCATTGTATTAAAAGTTGAATTAGATAATATTACTACCTTCACTTCCAAATTATTAAAATGGAATGAAATTACTATTCCTCAAGAATTTATTATTCAAAAAACTAGACCACAAAGAAATATTGGTCAAAAGAATATTAAACAAATAATAGAAGAGCCTGATGGTAGAGCACTAATAAGATTTAATTCAAGTAAAGAACATAGTCTATTTTCAAAACCTTTAGAAAATATAGAACTCCCGCGAACTTTATATTCAATGCCTTCTAGGTCTACTAATTATGATTATTTAAAAGATAATCAAGTTGAAGATACTCAAAAAATTTATTAGGCTCCAATAGCTGAGCCAATAGATAAAGCTACTTCATCCCTAGGTTCTCCAACTTACTCAACCATGCAACCTCCATCATTTTTCTCAATTAATGTTATTTCAAAGCCCTTTGAAATCAATAAAGATTACTTACGTCAAAATTTCAATTCAATAGAGAATAAGGTCAAAAGAGATTAGTTCCTTTCACACTTTGATTTAAATGCTCAAGCATTCATTAGGCAAGAATGGTATTCATTCATGGAAAGACACCAAGTCAATGTTACTTTCTTTAATTGGTGGGCTATGTTTGCCTCTGATAATAATTTTCCAGACCCATTCCAAGTCAAAGAAATAAATACTAATATTAATTTTGCTAAAAAATGGAGACTAAACAATGGTCAAATAATTACTTCTTTTATTCCTCCATTAGAAGAAATTATTTAAAAAATTTCTGAAGGTAATATTCCAACCACCCCATTTAAAATAGGTAGAAATGATACAGAAAATAGTCAAGTAATTCTAAGTGATATTAAAAAGGTATATCATCAAAATAATTATACAAATCAAGTATTACATACAGTGTCTTAACAAGCCCATATGGTCTCTACTCAAGTTGAAGCAATTGTTAAAAAAATAAAAAATTGATTCATTAACTAAAAAATTAGAAAATTTATATATTAATGATACTAAAAAAGATAAGCCAAACTTCTTAGATGATATTGCAAAACCCTTATTCAAAATAAGACGTTGAAATAAATTAGAACTCTCAGATACTAGTACTCCTTTAATTTCCAAGATAGATGAAAAATTAAAAGAAGCGGAAACTTCAACCCACAATCCAATTAACAATACAGTTAATATTTTAGAAAAAGATTTATCCCTATCGGATGATGAGTTTCAAAATATTAATAAAATATATAAAAAAGAAATTCCATATTATTCCAAGCAAACCGCTCCAGATCTTCACCTTGAAAGTGCTAAAACAATAATTATCGAAAACTTTACTGGTGATTCAATATATGAATGGAATATTGATGGTCGTTGTGACCATGAAATATTCATAACACTCCAAAGAATGTTAATTGTTTATACAGCTTATTCAACTAAATGCGCAACAGATTTGCAATCTTTTGATTTACTAATCTCTGGATTCACTGGTATACTCAAAAATTGGTGGGAGAATTATATTCAAGAAGAAGAACGTAATAAAATCCAAACTCATACTAATTCTTAAGGACAACTTGATAATATAGAAACATTAATTTACACGATAGTTACTAATTTTCTTGGAAGTCCAAAAGATATTACTGCTGCAACAGATATTCTTTTAACAAATTTAAAATGTCCAACCCTCGAAGATTACAATTGGTACAAAGATACATTTTTAACTTATCTATTAAAAAGGGAAGACTGTCGTCAACCTTATTGAAAAGAAAAATTTATTTCAAGAGTACTATCTTTATTTTCTCAAAAAATATTCAATAAATTAAGTGAAGTCATAGGTAAAGGTCCAATTCCATTCGAACGAATTACGTTTGGTCAATTATTAAGTTTTATTAAAAAAAGAAGAAATTTCATTATGTAATGAACTAAGACTACGAGCAAGATATTCAACAGATAAAGCTGCTAAACGAAAAGAATTAGGTTCTTTTTGTGAAGCATTTTGTCTTCCAAAATTAGAAGCTCCATCTGTCAAAAAACGAAGAAATACTCAAATTAGTAAGAAAAAATAATATACTACAAGAAAGCCAAATTACAAAAATTTAAGTCCTAAAAAGGCAACTCCAAAAAAAAAAGTCGATAATGCTAATACTTGTTATAAATGTGTCAAATTAGGTCATTATGCAAAAAATTGTAAAGTCCAAAAGAAACTTAATGAAATATGTGTAGAACATCCAGAAATTCAAGATAAAGTAATTGCACTATTTGAACTCAAGGACACGCCTATTCAATCAGAAAATTCATCATTCTCCTCTGATTATGGAGATAATAATATCAATGAATTAGAAAGTGATTCAAGTGAATATTCATCAGGTAATGAGTCCTCAAGATTATGCTATAAGTGTATTAATGTTATAACTACTAATAATAATGAAAAAGAATTTTTATTAGATTTAATTGAAGAAATTCAAGATACAGAATTAAGAAAGGAGGATTTACAAAAACTCAAAAGTATATTAATAAAAGAAGATTCTTTAAAACCCCCTCATAGTGTAAGTATCAATAAAATATTTAAAACACGTGAGATTCCAAATATTTTAAAGGCAGTTAATATTTAAGACTTGAAAAGCGAAGTTAATTTATTAAAAGAACAAATTAAAAATTTACAGAAAGATTTATGTTCATTACAAACAAAAGACCTTGAATTAGAAATAAGATTAACATTAATAGAAAACAGACCTTCTTCCTCAAACATTCAAATAGAAGATACTCCTTCTGATCAGCAATTTGTTTCAACTATTAACCAAATAAATTTTCAAAAATGGTATATTCATATTACTCTTAAAATTAAAGATAGTTTTGAACTCAAAACTATTGCACTCTTAGATAGTGGTGTAGATCAAAATTGTATACAGGAAGAATTAATTCCCCCAATATATTATGAAAAGACAAAAGAACGACTTTATAGCGCTAATGGTATGGCGTTACAAATTAAGTATCAATTATCAAATGCTTACATATGCAATCAAGGATATTGTTTTAAAAATTCATTTATTTTAGCACGAGATTTAGGTCAAGAAATTATTCTTGGAACTCATTTTATTACACAAATTTATCCATTTAAAGTAGATCAAATCGGTGTGCATACGGAAATTATGGAAACCATAATATCATTTAAATTTGTGACTCCTGTTTGTCAAAATGATTTATCTTCATTACAAAATACTTCAATGACAAAGCAAATTAATGTAATTGTATGTAATAATCCAAATATTGGTATAAATTAAAACGGCTTGATGTCATTAAACAACTCAATAATGATCAAAAGGAATTGTCCGAAATAAATCAACAACTAGAAGTTTTAAACATTAGCTTGCGCAATCATATTGCCTTAACAGATGTCAAAGAATTTTATACAAAATGGTTACATGATTACCATCAATTAGTGTGCCAGTGTCATGATTTAGAAAAGACTATAGAATATTGGAAAACCAATCTTAGAATACTCAATACATGCATAGGCCAATATCAAATCATATAGCCTACACCCATGCGGAGTAAAATATTTCCAAAACTATTTTCAGAAATTTTCAAACGAAACAATTTTTCCAATACCTTGAATATGAGATTTTTCCCCTTTCTGACAACAATCATAATTTATTTTCAGTTATCAACAATTCAAACTTCTCCGTCATTTACCATGAATACTCAAACCCATCCACCCAATGCAATCCCTGTTCCAAATCAATTCCAAAGTTCACACACTAAAGAATTTCATCAGATCTCCATTCAACATCCTTCATCTTCCACTCAAATACCTTCTTCTGAATTATCAGAACATTTCCATACAAGTCTCATCATGAACAACAACGATGAAGGCCAAAACTCACAAGTAGTCAATGACCCTAATTCCATACTACTAACAAATTTTCCACAAGAACTGCTCCTATTCTATCTTCGTGACCATGAACTCTACTATACATCGTTCTATAGGCCACGATACAATGAAAATGCTATCTTCATTGATTATCAAGAATGGTACAATTCCTCTGAAGTATCATTTTACAGTTATGTCAAACTTATCAAAGCTTATCAAACCCTCGTTCAAGATGTTAACAATCATCCGGTTCTTGTCGTTATGCCCACCTGGTATATTAATTATTTCAAATGATTCCACAGACAGCTTGAATATTGGACAGCTTTTGAACCTCATATTATCAAATTTGTTTCAAAAGTATTCCCAGATGTTCACATTTGTCCAGTTGATCAAAGTAATAATCAAGTACTCATACCATTGTAGTGTCCATTCCAAATCGATGCTTTGTGTCTTATTCACACGAAGTATGGCTTACGTTGTAAATTTCTACAAGATGATTACTTCCATTTTCATTACTAATCTCTTTCTACTACAAATCAAGATCATTCTCATGCTCAGCTCATTCAAATTATTACCCCTGGGGTGGTCCTTGTGCTCAAGATTCTTATGACTATTAAGTAGATTTTCTACTCCTTGTCATTATTCAAAAAAAAAAAAAAACCAAAACATGAAAAGAGCCCGCAAAGGTCTTGACCTTTGACAAAAGTAAGGGCCATTATCTCTTTACGCAGTTTTTATTTTGTAGGATTCTATCATTTTCCACGCCACTCCATCTCAAGGCCCCGGGAGAGGATCTCCCATAATCATTCACGCCAGCAGTATCCAAGTTCAGAAGTCCAGATCAATGTCCACGTTGCCAAGTTCAATTACAAAAATCAAAGATCAATTTAATGTACAAGATGTCTAAAGAAGACTGGCAATTGACGATACAATTCAATGACCACGTTGCATATCTAAGAAGAGCAAGTCAAAAATGATGTCTAGCAATTACTAAGGCAATTCAACGTGTCGACACTCAATTCAATTATACCTTATCAAGTCTCATGACTCATCAATATGTCAACATCAAGGGCAATGACTCATCATGGCAGGCAATGACTCAACACGACAAGCAATTATGCAAGGTGATGACTCATCATCATCAAATGTAATGACTCGTCCCGCCAAACAGTTCGAGTCATCAGAACAATTATTCAAGCGTACTGTTCACGACAGCTTATCTAAACACTGTTCAGGACAGCTCATCAGAGTAATTATTTAAGAATACTGTTCAAGAAGACAGCTCATCAGAATACTGTTCAAAAAGGACAGTAATTCAAGAACAGTCCAAGGTTCATTATTATTCAGCACTGTTTCACTTTTGGTGTGGTTCCAGTCCAAGTTCAACACGAAGTAGCAATAATTCAAGATTATCGGGAAAAGTTATCAACACAGGATTTAATCTTTATCGTCCACTTGTACATATTAAATTCCATCTTGTGTTCTATAAATAGATACTCAATAGCGTTGAATTAGGCATGATGTGATCGATAGGATCAAAAAATCACATAAAAAGTAACCACTACAAGCCTCCTCCTTCCCTCAAAAAGCCTTCTCCATGTCCCTTATACTCCATAACCAAGAGCTTCAATTCAAATCCTTGTATTAAGTTTTATTAATTCAAAGTAAGTTTTTATTCATCGACTTTGTTTATTTCAATTTTGATTTTGTTATTGCCAATATCATTTTAATTACCATCTCAAAATTATATTTTGCATAATATCAATTTGCTACTACGCTCCCCTGCTTGTTTATCCCGCATCTAGGCCATAACTATTGCCCGTCTAGGTCTGATCGGCTTGATGTCATTAAACGACTCAATAATGATCAAAAGAAATTGCAAGAAATAAATCAACAACTAGAAGATTTAAACATTAGCTTATGCAATCATATTGCCTCAACAGATGTCAAAGAATTTTATACAAAATGGTTATATGATTACCATCAATTAGTGCGCCTGCGTCATGATTTAGAAAAGACCATAGAATATTGGAAAACCAATCTTAGAATACTCAATCAATGCATAGGCCAATATCAAATCATATAGCCTACACCCATTCAATGCGGAGTAAAATATTTTCAAAACTATTTTCAGAAATTTTCAAACGAAACAATTTTTCCAACACCTTGACTATGAGATTTTTCCCCTTTCTGACAACGACGATAATTTATTTTCAGTCATCAACAATTTAAACTTCTCCGTCATTTACCATGAATACTCAAACCCATCCTTCCTATGCAATCCCGTTCCAAATCAATTCCAAAGTTCACACACTAAAGAATTTCATTAGATCTCCATTCAACATCCTTTATCTTCCACCCAAATACTTTCTTCTGAATTATCAGAACATTCATACAAGTCTCATCATGAACAAAAACGATGAAGGCCAAAACTCACAAGTACTCAATGACTCCAATTCCATACTACTAACAAATTTTCCATATGAACCGCTCCTATTCTATCTTCGTGACCATGAACTCTGCTATACATCATTCTATGGGCCATGATACAATAAAAATGCTATCTTCATTGATTATCAAGAATGGTATAATTCCTCTGAAGTATCATTTTACAGTTATCTCAAACTTATCAAAGCTTATCAAACCCTTACTCAAGATGTTAACAATCATCCGGTTCTTATCATTATGCCCACCGGGTATATTAATTATTTTAAATGGTTCCACAGACAGCTTGAATATTGGACAGCTTTTGAAGCTCATATTTTCAAATTTGTTTCAAAAGTATTCCAAATGTTCACATTTGTCCAGTTGATCAAAGTCATACTCAAGTCCTCATACCATTACAGTATCCATTCCAAATCGATGCTTCCTATCTTGTTCACACGAAGTATGGCTTATGTTGTAAATTTCTACAAGATGATTACTTCCATTTTCGATACTAATCCTTGTCTACTACAAATCAAGATCATTCTCATCCTCAGCTCATTCAAATTATGAACCCTGGGCTGGTCCTCATGCTCAAGATCCTTATGACTATTGAGTAGATTTTCTACTACTAGTCGTCATTCAAAAAAAAAAAAACACAACAAAAATCACGAAAAGAGCCTGCAAAGGCCTTGACCTTTGGCAAAAGTAAGGGCCATTATCTCTTTGTGTAGTTTTTGTTTTGCAGGATTCCATCCTTTTCCACACCCTTCCTTCTCAAAACCCAAGGAAGGGATCTCCATGATGATCATTCAAGCCAGCAGTACACAAGTTTAGAAGTTCAGATCAATGTCCACGTTGCCAGGTTCAATTCAAAAAATCAAAGATCAATTTAATGTAACGATGTCCAAAGAAGACTCGCAATTAATGATGCAATTCAATGTCCACGTTACATCATCTAAGAAGTGCAAGTCAAAAATAATGTCTAGCAATTACTAAGGCAATTCAACGTGTCAACACTCAATTCAATCATGCCTGGACTCAACACAGCAAGTAATAATGCAAGGCCATGACTCATCATCATGTCAACATCAAAGGCAATGACTCAACACGGCAAGTAATTATGCAAGGCCATGACTCATCATCATGTCAGCATCAAAGGTAATGACTCATCCTGACAAACGGATCAAGTCATCAGAACAATTATTCAAGTGTACTGTTCGCGACAGCCTATCTAAACACTGTTCGGGACAGCTCATCAGAATAATTATTCAAAAATACTGTTCAAGAAAATAGCTCATCAGAGTAATTATTCAAGGATACTGTTCAAGAAGACAGCTCATCAGAATACTGTTCAAAAATGACAATAATTTAAGGACAGTCCAAGGTTCATTATTATTATTCAGCACTGTTTCTCTTTTGACGTGGTTCCAGTCCAAGTTCAACACGAAGCAGCAATAATTCAAGATTATCGGCAAAAGTTATCAACACTAGATTCAATCTTTATCGTCCACTTGTACACGTTTAACTCCATATTGTATTCTATAAATAGATACTCAATAGCGTTGTATCAGGCATCATGTAATTTGTAAGATCACAAAATAATCACTACTAGCCTTTCTCCATCTCTTCCTTCTCTAAAAAAGCCTTCCCCATATCCGTTGTACTCCATAACCAAAAGCTTCGATTCAAAGCCTTCTATCAAGTTTTATCAATTCAATCAAAGTAAGTTTTTATTCATCTACTTTGTTTATTTTCAATTTCGTTATCGTTTTAATTATCACGTCAAAATTATATTTTGCATAACATCAATCTGCTACTCCGCTCCCCTGCATTAATCCACATCTAGGCCTTAACTATTGCCTGCCTAGGTCTGATCCTGTCCCTCCTGGTATCAGAGCCAAGTTAGTGCCCTTAGTTAGTGTCTAGTCGTGGCTAGCGTTGGTCGGCTGTTGGTCAGCCCCAGTAAGTCCGTTGGTCAGCCGTGGTTAGGCGGTCCCGGTGGGGTGGTCTCAGTGGTCTCGGTAAAATATGCATGACTCCTAGCTAAGTGTTCAAACGTACCTCAGATGGCCTCTTGGGTTAGAGATCGTCTTAGTTTAGGTAGTAGTAAGAACTCAAATGTGGTTGACAGTAGGAAAGTTAGTTGTCAAATTGATGTGTCTAATTGGAAAATTCCTAAACAAAAGGTAGAAACAATTTATCAAATAGGAAAGTTTGATTTCCATAGTGCTTTATCAATAAAAGATCATAAAGAAACATTTAGTTTAGATGAAGAATTTCAAACTATTAAATTACTTTCCAAAGTTGCTATCAAAAAATATCAAGAGAAATTTTGATACATTCATTTTGGCATGATTCAAGTGGCACTCAAACCTTTAACGAGATTATGATTAGATTGTCCTACATTCATGGCCCTAAGAGACAATAGATTAATGCGTTTCAAAGACTCATTATTAGCCATGATTCAAACTAATATTTGCAATGATCCCATATACTTTAATTGTTGTCCAAATTATTCAGTAGATCTAAATGACCCTTGGATTACAGATACCTTAGTATTAGATATCCATCTTCCTAATATACAAAATGATTTAAAGGTTCAATTTCGTGAGCTTTCAAGAAATTTTGCTATTACTTACAGAATATATTTCAAATTACTATCATCGTAACTAAATCCAAAATATCTATTAAAACCTACTTTAGATGAAACCAAAGTATTAAAAGCTAAATTAGATAATATTACTACCTTTACTCCTAAATTATTACAATGGAATGAAATTACTATTCCTCAAGAATTTATTATTCAAAATACTAGACCACAAAGAAATATTGCTCAAAAGAATATTAAACAAATGATAGAAGAGCCTGATGGTAGAGTACTAATAAGATTTAATTCAAGTAAAGAACATAGTCTATCTTCAAAACCATTAGAAAATATAGAACTCCCTCGAGCTTCATATTCAATGCCTTCTAGGTATGCAAATTATGATTATTTAAAAGATAATCAAGTTGAAGATGCTCAAAAAATTTATTACAAAGCTCCAATAGCTGAGCCAATAGATAAAGCTACTTCATCCATAGCTTCCCCAACTTACTCAACCATGCAACCTCCATCATTTTCCTCAATTAATGTTATTTCAAAGCCCTTTGAAATCAATAAAGATTACTTACGTCAAAATTTCAATTCAATAGAGAATAAGGTCAAAAGAGAATGGTTCCTTTCACACTTTGATTTAAATCCTCAAGCATTCATTAGGCAAGAATGGTATTCATTTATGGAAAGACACCAAGTCAATGTTACTTTCTTTAATTGGTGGGCTATGCTTGCCTCTGATAATAATCTTCCAGACCCATTCCAAGTCAAAGAAATAAACACTAATATTAATTTTGCTAAAAAATGGAGACTAAAAAATGGTCAAATAATTACTTCTTTTATTCCTCCATTAGAAGAAATTATTTTAAAAACTTCTGAAGGTAATATTCCAGCCACTCCATTCAAAATAGGTCGAAATGATACAGAAAATAGTTAAGTAATTCTAAGTGATATTAAGAAGGTATATCATCAAAATAATTATACAAATCAAGTATTACATACAGTGTCTTAACAAGTCAATGTGGTCTCTACTCAAGTTGAAGCAATTGTTAAAAAAACAAAAAATTGATTCATTAATTGAAAAATTAGAAAATTTAGATATTAATGATACTAAAAAAGATAAGCCGAACTTCTTAGATGATATTGCAAAACCCTTATTCAAAATAAGACGTTCAAATAAATTAGAACTCTCAGATACTAGTACTCCTTTAATTTCCAAGATTGATGAAAAATTAAACGAAGCGGAAACTTCAACCCACAATCCAATTAACAATACAGTTGATATTTTAGAAAAAGATTTATCCCTATCAAATGATGAGTTTCAAAATATTAATAAAATATATAAAAAAGAAATTCCATATTATTCCAAGCAAACCCCTCCAGATCTTCACCTTGAAAGTGCTAAAACAATAATTACTGAAAACTTTGCTGGTGATTCAATATATGAATGGAATATTGATGGTCGTTGTGACCATGAAATATTCATAACAGTCCAAAGATCGTTAATTGCTTATACAGCTTATTCAACTAAACGTGCAACAGATTTGCAATCCTTTGATTTACTAATCTCTGGATTCATTGGTATACTCA
Source organism: Carnegiea gigantea (assembly GCA_029747015.1). NCBI lineage: Eukaryota > Viridiplantae > Streptophyta > Magnoliopsida > Caryophyllales > Cactaceae > Carnegiea > Carnegiea gigantea. The sequence continues at coordinate 61,764 of JAKOGI010002797.1, forward strand.
AAAATTGGTGGGAGAATTATATGCAAGAAGAAGACGTAATAAAATCCAAACTCATACTAATTCTTAAGGACAACTTGATAATATAGAAACATTCATTTACACAATAGTTACTAATTTTCTTGGAAGTCCAAAAGATATTACTGTTGCAACAGATATTCTTTTAACAAATTTAAAACGTCCAACCCTCGAAGATTACAATTGGTACAAAGATACATTTTTAACTTATCTATTAAAAAGGGAAGACTGTCGTCAACCTTATTGGAAAGAAAAATTTATTTCAGGATTACCATCTTTATTTTCTCAAAGAATATTCAATAAATTAAGTAAAGTCATAGGTAAAGGTCCAATTCCATTGGAACAAATTATGTTTGGTCAATTATTAAGTTTTATTAAAAAAGAAGGAATTTCATTATGTAATGAATTAAAACTACAAGCAAGATATTCAACAGACAAAGTTGCTAAACGAAAAGAATTAGGTTCTTTTTGTGAAGCATTTTGTCTTCCAAAACTAGAAGCTCCATCTATCAAAAAACGAAGAAATACTCAAATTAGTAAAAAGAAACCATATACTACAAGAAAGCCAAATTACAAAAAATTAAGTCCTAAAAAGACTATTCCAAAAAAGAAAGTCGATAACACTAATACTTGTTATAAATGTGGTAAATTAGGTCACTATACAAAAAATTGTAAAGTTAAAAAGAAACTCAATGAAATATGCACCGAATATCCAGATATTC
>JAKOGI010002797.1:67500-85270 GCA_029747015.1 Carnegiea gigantea
TACTGTATATATATATATATATATATATATATAGATATAAGATCTATATAGAGTATATATTATATATATTATGTACACACACACATATATGTGTGTGTGTGTGGTGTATATATGCACTTATATATATACATATACATATATATATATATAGATATATATATATATATATATATATATATATATCTATATATGTATATCTGCATAATATCATGTATAATAATATATATATATATATATATATATATATATATATATATATATATATATATATATATATATATAGGGCGCGGATCAGGTGAGAAGTAGGGTTTCTGTGAGCAGAATGAGCAGATTCAATCTGGACCATTGATTCACATCCAACGGACAAAAAAAAACCTTCCTAGTTTAGTGTCTTTAAGCGTTCTCCAGGTGTGCTTTTGTTGTTTTCGAGATTTCTCTCTCCTACTTTACTCTTTCTCTCCCCTTTGCTTCGTGTTTCAGCTAGGGAGCTCGAGCTTCTCTGCTTCTCACCATTTTCGCTCGAACTCAACATTTTCAACCTCGCGAATTTTGCTCGACCTCTCCATTTTCTCCTTCTTCAGTCGTTCTCTCTCATTGGCTCACCATTTTTGAGTTTTCTCTCTGCTCTGTACTCGTTCACTCTTTCTTTCCTTTGCTGGTCTGCCAGCTAGCGCTCAAAGTCGCATTTTTGCTCCAAATTTTTTGCTTCGAGCTCTTGAAGTTCAGGTGAAATTTGTTGAGCTTCTAGATGTGATTTTGGTGATATTTGCTGGTTTTGTGATATTTTGGTGTTTAACCACAATGTTCTTTCATTTTGCAGGTGTAGAATCGGGTTTCCGTCCAGAACTAAGGTTTTTAGGTATGTTTTGTGTAATTTTGATTTTTAATTTTCGATATTCGATTTCATCTGATATTAATGATGAACCTTATCCTTTATTATTTTCCCTCTACTCTAGTCACTTCTTAAGCGAGGACACAGGGGCTAGGAATGAAGAACGGGGTGCATCCCAAAAGCAAATTTCATTTTTCTGTATTCACTTTCGTTACATGTCAAATGGACAGAGAAAAAAAAAAATTCTCCTCTGCTTTGCATATGCTCTACGAATTCTTGAAATAATGATTATCCAAATGAGTTATACACACAACTTTAGATCTCTTGAGACATGTACCATTTTGTGAGGCTGTAATAGGGACAGGATGGGGAAAAAGCGTTATTCTAGGATATGCTTGTAGGAAGACAAAGAATGCTCTATAAGATAACCTGTTTTTTGGTTATAGCCATGAATATCCCCACATGCTTATTCTAACAACGTAGTGCAGTGGGCAATCCATACCTAAGGCTGTGGTTCGGGGTACTTAATGGTTTTGTTGGTGATAATAAAAGGGTGATTTTTGTTGATGTGGATGAGATTTTGTTTGAGCATATGCTTTCATTGAGATTCTTCGCACTCTGTTAGATTCATATACACTATCATGGTTGCAGGTATATATGCCACATTCACTTTCTTATCTATTATGTCTTAGTTGAACTGAATTCAGTGTAGATCACATATCCGAATATATCAATTGCCTCTTAGTGTGATCCTTATATTTCACTTGGAGGCATTGTAATATGTGACTAATGTGAGCTTAATGACATTCTTACAATCCCTATATGTAAGGATCCCTGATTGTGTGTAGGAAACAGCTAGAATATTGTTCAAAAAAGTGGATTGGGTACACTTGACGAATAGCTGAAGAGGTAATCCTTCTGGGAAAATATTTTCCCTCTATATGACATGCTTTCCAGAGATGTGTCATATGGTTTTTTCCTTAAATATGTAATGCATTTGCTATCATTACCTATACAAGTTCACCACCACCCCATGTGAACATAGAAAGAAGTGTGTGTCTCATTATCTTCTTAAGGTAAGATGCTTGGTCAGTAAAGTTAATACTATTCACCAGCTTGTAGATGTAGATTTAACTCTGTTAATCAGAATCCTCTACTAGAGGAGTGCTTGTCACAGAAAAAGAAGAACAATACAATTTTTTGAGTTCAAGACAAGCAAGGAGAAGTAAATGCATTGGTTGTTAATGTAACTCAGCGATTGAAATTCTCAATGCACACTATGTTGGTTCCACATAAAGAAATTTCTATGAATAACTAAATTGTTCATTGCCTTCTGGACGTTTTTAATTTTAATATACTTGCACATGTACTTTAGAAAATTTGGGTATTCATCATATCGAACTTGGGGGCTTTCGAAAGTGAACTAATTCAATTCCTTGCGAATAGGGCATGCATTTTTGCTTGAACGTATCCATCTTAGTGTACTTGGATGCTTTACTTGAGTCAATTCGTATATTTGATGATATTTGATGAACTTATATGTCTACTTTAGTGGACTTGTATTTTTGATGAATTTATCCATCTTACTATGCTTTGCATGTCTCCAAAATTTTGAAAGTGAACTTATACATCTACTTTAGTGAACTTGCACATGTATGTTGGTGAACGTATACATCTACTTTGGTGAACTTATATATTCATTGTGGTGAACTTATGTATTTATTTATTTTAGTGAACTTGCACATGTATGTTGGTGAACTTATACATCTATTTTAGTGAACTTATATATTCATTGTGGTGAACTTATGCATTTATTTTAGTGAACTTGCACATGTACTCTAGTAAACTTGGATATTGATTTCGTTAAACTTAGACATCTTTTTTAGTGAACCAAATGGAATTTCTCTGATGAGCCTATATGTTCATTTTGGTGAACCTTTGCATCTATTTTGATGAACATGTCTACTCATATGGGTGAACTAGGGCCTTCATTATGATGAACTTGTATGTTCATATAGGTGAAGCAGGGTCTTCATTATCATGACCTAGGGTTTGCATTTTTATTTACAATGTTCAACTGTAACTAACATCCAATTCTAACCAACTTTACTTTGTGGTACCCACGTGTTCAACAATACTCAACATCTAATTCTAACCAACTTTACTTTGTGGTCCCCACGTGTTCAACAATACTCTAACAACGTAGTAGATTCTACCACCTTACATGTCACGAGCCTTACTTGTGGTGATTATATTTGTATCATTGGATTAACAAGCATCCACCTAAAAGCATTTGTGGGTACTACAAATAGCACTGAATGAATAATGATTGGCGTAGGCATGAATAAAGAGCAAGTTTGGTGTCGACACTCAATTCAATCATACCTTATCAAGACTCATGACTCATCAACATGTCAACATCAAGGGCAATGACTCATCATGACGGGCAATGACTTAACACGACAAGTAATTATGCAAGGCCATAACTCATCATCATCAAATGTAATGACTCGACCCGCCAAACAGTTCGAGTCATCAGAACAATTATTCAAGCGTACAGTTCACGACAGCTTATCTAAACACTGTTCGGGACAGCTCATCAGAGTAATTATTCAAGAATACTGTTCAAGAAGACAGCTCATCAGAATACTGTTCAAAAGGACAATAATTCAAGAACAGCCTAAGGTTCATTATTATTCAGCATTGTTTCACTTTTGGCGTGGTTTCAAGTTCAACACGAAGTAGCAATAATTCAAGATTATCGGGAAAAGTTATCAACACAAGATTCAAACTTTGTCGTCCACTTGTACACATTTAATTCCATCTTATATTCTATAAATAGATACTCAATAGCGTGGTATTAGGCATCATGTGATCGATAGGATCAAAAAATCACATAGAAAGTAACCACTACAAACCTCCTCCTCCTTCCCTCAAAAAGCCTTCTCCATATCCCTTATACTTCATAACTAAGAGCTTCAATTCAAATCCTTGTATTAAATTTTATTAATTCAAAGTAAGTTTTTATTCATCTACTTTGTTTATTTCAATTTTGATTTTGTTATTGCCAATATCGTTTTAATTATCATTTCAAAATTATATTTTGCATAACAGCAATTTGCTACTCCGCTTCCCTGCTTGTTTATCCCGCATCTAGGCCTTAACTATTGCCCGTCTAGGTCTGATCAGCTTAATGTCATTAAACGACTCAATAATGATCGAAAGAAATTGCAAGAAATAAATCAACAACTAGAAGATTTAAACATTAGCTTACGCAATCATATTGCCTCAACAGATGTCAAAGAATTTTATACAAAATGGTTACATGATTACCATCAATTAGTGTGCCAGTGTCATGATTTAGAAAATACCATAGAATATTGAAAAACCAATCTTAGAATACTCAATACATGCATAGGCCAATATCAAATCATCTAGCCTACACCCATTCAATGTGGAGTAAAATATTTCCAAAACTATTTTCAGAAATTTTCAAACAAAACAATTTTTCCAATACCTTGACTATAAGATTTTTCCCCCTTCTGACAACAACCATAATTTATTTTCAGTCATCAACAATTCAAACTTCTCCGTCATTTACCATGAATACCCAAACCCATTCTCCCTATGCAATCCCTATACCAAATCAATTCCAAAGTTCACAAACAAAAGAATTTCATTAGATCTCCATTCAACATCCTTCATCTTCCACTCAAATACCTTCTTCTGAATTATCAGAACATTTCTATACAAGTCTCATCATGAACAACAACGATGAAGGCCAAAACTCAAAAGTACTCAATGACTCCTATTCCATACTACTAACAAATTTTCCATATGAACCGCTCCTATTCTATCTTCGTAACCATGAACTCTACTATACATCATTCTATGGGCCACGATACAATAAAAATGCTATCTTTATTGATTATCAAGAATGGTACAATTCCTCTGAAGTATCATTTTACAGTTATCTCAAACTTATCAAAGCTTATCAAACCCTTACTCAAGATGTTAATAATCATTCGGTTCTTATCATTATGCCTACCGGGTATATTAATTATTTCAAATGGTTCCACAAATAGCTTGAATATTAGACAGCTTTTAAAGCTCATATTTTCAAATTTGTTTCAAAAGTATTCCCAGATGTTCACATTTGTCCAGTTGATCAAAGTCATGCTCAAGTCCTCACACCATTACAGCATCCATTCTAAATCGATGCTTCCTGTCTTGTTTACGTGAAGTATGGCTTACGTTGTAAATTTCTACAACATGATTACTTTCATTTTTGTTACTAATCCCTGTCAACTACAAATCAAGATCATTATCATCCTCAGCTCATTGAAATTATGACCCCTGGGGTGGTCCTTATGCTCAAGATCCTTATGACTATTGAGTAGATTTTCTACTCCTAGTCGTCATTCAAAAAAAAAAAAAACACAACAAAAATCACGAAAAGAGCCCGTAAAGGTCTTCACCTTTGGCAAAAGTAAGGGCCATTATCTCTTTACGCAGTTTTTCTTTTGCAGAATTCCATCCTTTTCCATACCCGTCCATCTCAAGGCCGCAGGAAGGGATCTCCATGATGATCATTCAAGCCAGCAGTATCCAAGTTCAGAAGTTCAGATCAATGTCCACATTGCCAAGTCCAATTCAAAAAATCAAAGATCAATTTAATGTAACGATGTCTAAAGAAGACTAGCAATTAATGATGCAATTCAATATCCACGTTGCATTATGTAAGAAGAGCAAGTCAAAAATAATGTCTAGCAATTACCAAGACAATTCAACGAGTCAACAGTCAATTCAATCATGCCTTGACTCAACACGGTAAGTAATAATGCAAGGCCATGACTCATCATCATGTCAACATCAAAGGCAATGACTCAACACGACAAGTAATTATGCAAGGCCATGACTCATCATCATGTCAACATCAAAGGTAATGACTCATCCTGACAAACGGTTCAAGTCATCAAAACAATTATTCAAGCATACTGTTCGCGATAGCTTATCTAAACACTGTTCAGGACAGCTCATCAGAATAATTATTCAAAAATACTGTTCAAGAAGACAGCTCATTAGAGTAATTATTCAAGGATACTCTTCAAGAAGGCAGCTCATCAGAATACCATTCAAAAATGACAATAATTCAAGAACAATCCAAGGTTCATTATTATTCAGCACTGTTTCACTTTTGACGCGGTTCCAGTCCAAATTCAACACGAAGCAGCAATAATTCAAGATTATCAGCAAAAGTTATCAACGCTAGATTCAATCTTTATCGTCCACTTGTACACGTTTAATTCCATATTGTATTCTATAAATAGATACTCAATAGCGTTGTATTAGGCATCATGTAATTTGCAAGATCACAAAAAAATCACTACAAGCCTTTCTCCATCTCCTCCTTCTCTGAAAAATCCTTCCCCATGTCCCTTGTACTCCATAACCAAAAGCTTCGACTCAAAGCCTTGTATCAAGTTTTATCAATTCAATCAAAGTAAGTTTTTATTCATCTACTTTGTTTATTTTCAATTTCGTTATCATTTTAATTATCATTTCAAAATTATATTTTGCATAACATCAATTTGCTACTCCGCTCCCCTGCATTAATCCACATCTAGGCCTTAACTATTGCCCGCCTAGGCCTGTCCTGTCCTTCCTGGTATTAGAGCCAAGTTAGCTCCCTTAGCTAGTGTCTAGCCGTGGCTAGCGTTGGTCAGCTATTGGTCAGTCCCAGTAAGTCCGTTAGTCAGTCGTGGTTAGGCGGTCTCGGTGGGGTGGTCCCAGTGGTCCCGGTAGAATGTGCGTGACTCCTAGCTAAGTGTTCAAACACAACTCAGATGGCCTCTTGGGTTAGAGATCGTCTTAGTTTAGAAATGTGGTTAACAGTAGGGAAGTTAGTTGTCAAATTAATGTGTCTAATTAGAAAATTCCTAAACAAAAGGTAGAAATAATTTATCAAATAGAAAAGTTTGATTTCCATAGTGCTTTATCAATAAAAGATCATAAAGAAACATTTAGTTTAGACGAAGAATTTCAAACTATTAAATTGCTTTCTAAAGTTGCTATCAAAAAATATCAAGAGAAATATTGATACATTGATTTTGGCATGATTCAAGTAGCACTCAAACCTTTAACAAGATTAGGATTAGATTGTCCTATATTCATGGCCTTAAGAGACAATAGATTAATATGTTACAAAGACTCATTATTAGCCATGATTCAAACTAATATTTGCTGTGATCCCATATACTTTAATTGTTGTCTGAATTATTCAGTAGATTTAAATGACCCTTGGATTATGGATACCTTAGTATTACATATCCATCTTCCTAATATTCAAAATGATTTAAAGGTTCAATTTCATGAGCTTTCAAGAAATTTTGCTATTACTTACAGAATATATTTCAAATTACTATCATCGTAACTAAATCCAAAATGTCTATTGAAACCTACTTTAGATGAAACCATAGTATTAAAAGCTGAATTAGATAATATTACTACCTTTACTCCTAAATTATGAAAATGGAATGAAATTACTATTCCTCAAGAATTTATTATTCAAAATACTAGACCACAAAGAAATATTGCTCAAAAGAATATTAAACAAATAATAGAAGAGCCTGATGGTAGAGCACCAATAAGATTTAATTCAGGTAAAGAACATAGTCTATCTTCAAAACCTTTAGAAAATATAGAACTCCCTCGAACCTCATATTCAATGCCTTCTAGGTCTACTAATTATGATTATTTAAAAGATAATCAAGTTGAAGATACTCAAAAAATTTATTACAAAGCTCCAATAGCTGAGCCAATAGATAAAGCTACCTCATCCATAGGATCTCCAACTTACTCAACCGCGCAACCTCCATCATTTTCCTCAATTAATGTTATTTTAAAGCCCTTTGAAATCAATAAAGGTTACTTACGTCAAAATTTCAATTCAATAGAAAATAAGGTCAAAAGAGAATGGTTCCTTTCACACTTTGATTCAAATGCTCAAGCATTCATTAGGCAAGAATGGTATTCATTCATGGAAAGACACCAAGTCAATGTTACTTTCTTTAATTGGTGGGCTATGTTTGCCTCTGATAATAATCTTCCAGACCCATTCCAAGTCAAAGAAATAAATACTAATATTAATTTTGCTAAAAAATGGAGACTAAAAAATGGTCAAATAATTACTTCTTTTATTCCTCCATTAGAAGAAATTATTTTAAAAACTTCTAAAGGTAATATTCCAGCCACTCCATTCAAAATAGGTAGAAATGATACAGAAAACAGTCAAGTAATTCTAAGTGATATTAAAAAGGTATATCATCAAAATAATTATAAAAATCAAGTATTACATATGGTGTCTCAACAAGTCAATATGGTCTCTAATCAAGTTGAAGCAATTGTTAAAAAAACAAGAAATTGATTCATTAACTAAAAAATTAGAAAATTTAGATATTAATGATACTAAAAAAGATAAGCCAAACTTCTTAAATGATATTACAAAACTTTTATTCAAAATAAGATGGTCAAATAAATTAGAACTCTCAGATACTAGTACTCCTTTAATTTCCAAGATTGATGAAAAATTAAAAGAAGCGGAAACTTCAACCCACAATCAAATTAACAATACAGTTAATATTTTAGAAAAAGATTTATCCCTATCAGATGATGAGTTTGAAAATATTAATAAAATATACAAAAAAGAAATTCTATATTATTCCAAGCAAACCCCTCTAGATCTTTACCTTGAAAGTGCCAAAACAATAATTACTGAAAACTTTACTGGTGATTCAATATATGAATGGAATATTGATGGTCGTTGTGACCATGAAATATTCATAACACTCCAAAGAATGTTAATTGCTTATATAGCTTATTCAACTAAACGTCGAACAGATTTACAATCTTTTGATTTACTAATCTCTGGATTCACTAGTATACTCAAAAATTGGTGAGAGAATTATATTCAAGAAGAAGAATGTAATAAAATCCAAACTCATACTAATTCTTAAAGACAACTTGATAATATAGAAATATTAATTTACACAATAGTTACTAATTTTCTTGGAAGTCCAAAAGATATTACTGCTGCAACAGATATTCTTTTAATAAATTTAAAATGTCCAACCCTCGAAGATTACAATTGGTACAAAGATACATTTTTAACTTATCCATTAAAAAGGGAAGACTGTCGTCAACCTTATTAGAAAGAAAAATTTATTTCAGGATTACCATCTTTATTTTCTCAAAGAATATTCAATAAATTAAGTGAAGTCATCGGTAAAGGTCCAATTCCATTCGAACAAATTACGTTTGATCAATTATTAAGTTTTATTAAAAAAGAAGAAATTTCATTATGTAATGAACTAAAACAACGAGCAAGATATTCAACAGATAAAACTGCAAAACGAAAAGAATTAGGTTCTTTTTGTGAAGCATTTTGTCTTCCAAAATTAGAAGCTCCATCTGTCAAAAAACGAAGAAATACTCAAATTAGTAAGAAAAAACAATATACTACAAGAAAGCCAAATTACAAAAATTTAAGTCCTAAAAAGGCTACTCCAAAAAAGAAAGTCGATAATACTAATACTTGTTATAAATGTGGCAAATTAGGTCATTATGCAAAAAATTGTAACGTCCAAAAGAAACTTAATGAAATATGTGCAGAACATCCAGATATTCAAGATAAATTAATTGCATTATTTGAACTCAAGGACACGCCTATTCAATCAGAAAATTCATCATCCTCCTCTGATTATGGAGAAATAATATCAATGAATTAGAAGGTGATTCAAGTGAATATTCATCAGGTAATGAGTCCTCAAGATTATGCCATAAGTGTATTAATATTATAACTACTGATAATAATGAAAAAGAATTTTTATTAGATTTAATTGAACAAATTCAAGATACAGAATTGAGAAAAGAGTATTTGCAAAAACTCAAAAGTATATTAATAAAAGAAGATTCTTTAAACTCCCCTCATAAGGTAAGTATGAATAAAATATTTGAAATACGTGAGATTCCAAATATTTTAAAGGCAGTTAATATTCAAGACTTGAAAAGTGAAGTTAATATATTAAAAGAACAAATTAAAAATTTACAGAAAGATTTATGTTCATTACAAACAAAAGACCTTGAATTAGAAACAAGATTAACATTAATAGAAAACAGACCTTCTTCCTCAAACATTCAAACAGAAGATACTCCTACTGATCAGCAATTTGTTTCAACTATTAACCAAATAAATTTTCAAAAATGGTATATTCATATTACTCTTAAAATTAAAAATAGTTTTGAACTCAAAACTATTGCACTCTTAGATAGTAGTGCAGATCAAAATTGTATACAGGAAGAATTAATTCCCCCAATATATTATGAAAAGACAAAAGAACAACTTCATAGCGCTAATGGTATGGTGTTACAAATTAAGTATCAATTACCAAATGCTTACATATGCAATCAAGGATATTGTTTCAAAAATTCATTTATTTTAGCACGAGATTTAGGTCAAGAAATTATTCTTGAAACTCCTTTCATAACTCAAATTTATCCATTTAAAGTAGATCAAATCGGGGTGCATACGAAAATTATGGAAACCATAATATCATTTAAATTTGTCACCCCTGTTTATCAAAACGATTTATCTTGATTATAAAATACTTCAATGACAAAGCAAATTAATGTAATTGTATGTAATAATCCAAATATTGGTATAAATTAAAACGGCTTGATGTCATTAAACAACTTAATAATGATGAAAAGGAATTGTAAGAAATAAATCAACAACTAGCAGTTTTAAACATTAGCTTGCGCAATCATATTGCCTTAACAGATGTCAAAGAATTTTGTACAAAATGGTTACATGATTACCATCAATTAGTGTGCCAGTGTCATGATTTAGAAAGGACCATAGAATATTGGAAAACCAATCTTAGAATACTCAATACATGCATAGGCCAATATCAAATCATATAGCCTACACCCATTTAATGCGGACTAAAATATTTCCAAAATTATTTTCAGAAATTTTCAAACAAAACAATTTTTCCAATACCTTGACTATGAGATTTTTCCCCTTTCAGACAACAACCATAATTTATTTTCAGTTATCAACAATTCAAACTTCTCCGTCATTTACCATGAATAATCAAACCCATCCTCCCTATGCAATCCCTGTTCCGAATCAATTCCAAAGTTCACACACTAAAGAATTTCATCAGATCTCCATTCAACATCCTTCATCTGCCACTCAAATACCTTCTTCTGAATTATCAGAACATTTCCATACAAGTCTTATCATGAACAACAACGATGAAGGCCAAAACTCACAAGTACTCAATGACTCCAATTCCATACTACTAATAAATTTTCCACAAGAACCGCTCCTATTCTATCTTTGTGACCATGAACTCTACTATACATCGTTCTATGGGCCACGATACAATGAAAATGCTATCTTCATTGATTATCAAGAATGGTACAATTCCTCTGAAGTATCATTTTACAGTTATGTCAAACTTATCAAAGCTTATCAAACCCTTGTTCAAGATGTTAACAATCATCCGGTTCTTATCATTATGCTCACCGGGTATATTAATTATTTCAAATGGTTCCATAGACAGCTTAAATATTGGATAGCTTTTGAACCTCACATTTTCAAATTTGTTTCAAAAGTATTCCCAGATGTTCACATTTGTCCAGTTGATCAAAGTCATACTCAAGTCCTCATACCATTGCAGTATCCATTCCAAATCGATGCTTCCTGTCTTATTCACACGAAGTATGGCTTACGTTGTAAATTTCTACGAGATGATTACTTCCATTTTCATTACTAATCCCTGTCTACTACAAATCGAGATCATTCTCATCCTCAGCTCATTCAAATTATGACCCCTGGGGTGGTCCTTGTGCTCAAGATTCTCATGACTATTAAGTAGATTTTCTGCTCCTAGTCATTATTTAAAAAAAAAACCAAAACATGAAAAGAGCCCGCAAAGGTCTTGACCTTTGGCAAAAGTAAGGGCCATTATCTCTTTACGCAGTTTTTATTTTATAGGATTCCATCATATTCCACACAACTCCATCTCAAGGCCCGAGAGGGGATCTCCCATAATCACTCAAGCCAGCAGTATCCAAGTTCAGAAGTCCAGATCAATGTCCACATTGCCAAGTTCAATTACAAAAATCAAAGATCAATTTAATGTACAAGATGTCTAAAGAAGACTGGCAATTAATGATACAATTCAATGACAACGTTGCATATCCAAGAAGAGCAAGTCAAAAATGAAGTCTAGCAATTACTAAGGGAATTCAACATATCAACACTCAATTCAATCATACCTTATCAAGACTCATGACTCATTAACATGTCAACATCAAGGGCAATGACTCATCGTGGCAGGCGATGACTCAACACGACAAGTAATTATGCAAGGCCATGACTCATCATCATCAAATGTAATGACTCGACCCGCCACACAGTTCGAGTCACCAGAACAATTATTCAAGCGTACTGTTCACGACAGCTTATCTAAACACTGTTCGGAACACCTCATCAAAGTAATTATTCAAGAATATTGCTCAAGAAGACAGCTCATCAGAATACTATTCAAAAAGGACAATAATTCAAGAACAGCCCAAGGTTCATTATTATTAAGCACTGTTTCACTTTTGGCGTGGTTCCAGTCCAAGTTCAACACGAAGTAGCAATAATTCAAGATTATCGGGAAAAGTTTTCAACAATAGATTCAATCTTTATCCTCCACTTGTACACGTTTAATTCCATATTGTATTCTATAAATAGATACTCAATTGCGTTGTATAAGGCATCATGTAATTTACAAGATCACAAAAAAATCACTACAAGCCTTTCTCCATCTCCTCCTTCTCTAAAAACGCCTTTCCCATATCCCTTGTATTCCATAACCAAAAGCTTCGATTCAAAGCCTTGTATCAAGTTTTATCAATTCAATCAAAGTAAGTTTTTATTCATCTACTTTGTTTATTTTCAATTTCGTTATCGTTTTAATTATCATTTCAAAATTATATTTTGCATAACATCAATTTGCTACTCTGTTCCCCTGCATTAATCCACATCTAGGCCTTAACTATTGCCCGCCTAGGTCTGATCCTGTCCCTCCTGGTATCAGAGCCAAGTTAGTTCTCTTAGTTAGTGTCTAGCCGTGGCTAGCGTTGGTCAGCTATTGGTCAGCCCCAGTAAGTCTGTTGGTCAGCCGTGGTTAGGCGGTCCCGATGGGGCGGTCCCAGTGGTCCCGGCAGAATGTGCGTGACTCCTAGCTAAGTGTTCAAATGTAACTCAGATAGCCTCTTGGATTAGAGATCGTCTTAGTTTAGGTAGTAGTAAGAACTCAAATGTGGTTAACAGTAGGGAAGTTATTTGTCAAATTGATGTGTCTAATTGGAAAATTCCTAAACAAAAGGTAGAAACAATTTATCAAATAGGAAAGTTTGATTTCTATACTGCTTTATCAATAAAAGATCATAAAGAAACATTTAGTTTAGACGAAGAATTTCAAACTATTAAATTACTTTCCTATATTCATGGCCCTAAGAGACAATAGATTAATACGTTACATAGACTCATTATTAGCCATGATTCAAACTAATATTTGCAGTGATCCCATATACTTTAATTGTTGTCCAAATTATTCAGTAGATTTAAATGACCCTTGGATTATGGATACCTTAGTATTAGATATCCATCTTCCTAATATTCAAAATGATTTAAAGGTTCAATTTCGTGAGCTATCAAGAAATTTTGCTATTACTTACAGAATATATTTCAAATTACTATCATCGTAACTAAATCCAAAATGTCTATTAAAACCTACTTTAGATGAAACCATAGTATTAAAAGCTGAATTAGATAATATTACTACCTTTACTTCTAAATTATTAAAATGGAATGAAATTATTATTCCTCAAGAATTTATTATTCAAAATACTAGACCACAAAGAAATATTGCTCAAAAGAATATTAAACAAATAATAGAAGAGCCTGATGGCAGAGCACTAATAAGATTTAATTCAAGTAAAGAACATAGTCTATCTTCAAAACCTTTAGAAAATATAGAACTCTCTAGAACTTCATATTCAATGCTTTCTAGGTCTACTAATTATGATTATTTAAAAGATAATCAAGTTGAAGATACTCAAAAAATTTATTACAAAGCTCCAATGGCTGAGCCAATAGATAAAGCTACTTCATCCATAGGTTCCCCAACTTACTTAACCATGCAACCTCCATCATTTTCCTCAATTAATGTTATTTCAAAGCCCTTTGAAATCAATAAAGATTACTTACGTCAAAATTTCAATTCAATAGAGAATAAGGTCAAAAGAGAATGGTTCCTTTCACACTTTGATTTAAATGCTCAAGCATTCATTAGGCAAGAATGGTATTCATTTATGGAAAGACACCAAGTTAATGTTGCTTTCTTTAATTGGTGGGCTATGTTTGCCTCTGATAATAGTCTTCCAAACCCATTCCAAGTCAAAGAAATAAATACTAATATTAATTTTGCTAAAAAATGGAGACTAAAAAATGGTCAAATAATTACTTCTTTTATTCCTCCATTAGAAGAAATTATTTTAAAAACTTCTGAAGGCAATATTCCAGCCACTCCATTCAAAATAGGTAGAAATGATACAGAAAATAGTCAAGTAATTCTAAGTGATATTAAAAAGGTATATTATCAAAATAATTATACAAATCAAGTATTACATACAGTGTCTCAACAAGTCAGTATGGTCTCTACTCAAGTTGAAGCAATTGTTAAAAAAACAAGAAATTGATTCATTAACTGAAAAATTAGAAAATTTAGATATTAATGACACTAAAAAAGATAAGCCAAACTTCTTAGATGATATTGCAAAACCCTTATTCAAAATAAGACGTTCAAATAAATTAGAACTCTCAGATACTAGTACTCCTTTAATTTCCAAGATTGATGAAAAATTAAAAGAAATGGAAACTTCAACCCACAATCCAATTAACAATACAGTTAATATTTTAGAAAAAGATCTATCCCTATCAGATGATGAGTTTCAAAATATTAATAAAATATATAAAAAAGAAATTCCATATTATTCCAAGCAAATCCCTCCAGATCTTCACCTTGAAAGTGCTAAAATAATAATTACTGAAAATTTTGCTGGTGATTCAATATATGAATGGAATATTGATGGTCGTTGTGACCATGAAATATTCATAATACTCCAAAGAATGTTAATTGCTTATACATCTTATTCAACTAAACGTGCAACAGATTTGCAATCTTTTGATTTACTAATCTTTGGATTCACTGGTATACTCAAAAATTGGTGGTAGAATTATATTCGAGAAGAAGAACGTAATAAAATCCAAACTCATAGTAATTCTTAAGGACAACTTGATAATATAGAAACATTAATTTACACAATAGTTACTAATTTTCTTGGAAGTCCAAAAGATATTACTGCTGCAACAGATATTCTTTTAACAAATTTAAAATGTCCAACCCTCGAAGATTACAATTGGTACAAAGATACATTTTTAACTTATCTATTAAAAAGGGAAGACTGTCGTCAACCTTATTGGAAAGAAAAATTTATTTCAGGATTACCATCTTTATTTTCTCAAAGAATATTCAATAAATTAAGTGAAGTCATAGGTAAAGGTCCAATTCCATTGGAACAAATTATGTTTGGTCAATTATTAAGTTTTATTAAAAAAGAAGGAATTTCATTATGTAATGAATTAAAACTACAAGCAAGATATTCAACAGATAAAGCTGCTAAACGAAAAGAATTAGGTTCTTTTTGTGAAGCATTTTGTCTTCCAAAACTAGAAGCTCCATCTATCAAAAAACGAAGAAATACTCAAATTAGTAAAAAGAAACCATATACTACAAGAAAGCCAAATTACAAAAAATTAAGTCCTAAAAAGACTATTCCAAAAAAGAAAGTCGATAATACTAATACTTGTTATAAATGTGGTAAATTAGGTCACTATACAAAAAATTGCAAAGTTAAAAAGAAACTCAACGAAATATGCACCGAATATCCAGATATTCAAGATAAATTAATTGCATTATTTGAACTCAAAGATACGCCTATTCAATCAGAAACTTCATCATCCTCCTCTGATTATGAAGACAATAATGTCAATGAATTAGAAAGTGATTCAAGAGAATATTCATCAGGTAATGAGTCCTCAAGATTATGCTATAAGTGTATTAATGTTATAACCACTAATAATAATGAAAAGGAATTTTTATTAGATTTAATTGAACAAATTCAAGATACAGAATTAAGAAAAGAGTATTTACAAAAACTCTAAAGTATATTAATAAAAGAAGATTCTTTAAAACCCCCTCATAAGGTAAGTATCAATAAAATATTTGAAACACGAGAGGTTCCAAATATTTTAAAGGTAGTTAAAATTCAAGACTTGAAAAGCGAAGTTAATATATTAAAAGAACAAATTAAAGATTTACAGAAAGATTTATGTTCATTACAGACAAAAGATCTTGAATTAGAAACAAGATTAACATTAATAGAAAACAGACCTTCTTCCGCAAACATTCAAACAGAAGATACTCCTACTGATCAGCAATTTATTTCAACTATTAACCAAATAAATTTTCAGAAATGGTATATTCATATTACTCTTAAAATTAAATATAGTTTTGAACTCAAAACTATTGCACTCTTAGATAATGGTGCAGATCAAAAATTGTATGCAGGAAGGATTAAGTCCCTTAAAATATTATAAAAAGACAAAAGAACGACTTCATAGCGCTAATGGTATGGCATTACAAATTAAGTATCAATCATCAAATGCTTACATATGCAATCAAGGATATTGTTTCAAAAATTCATTTATTTTAGTACGAGATTTAGGTCAAGAAATTATTCCTGGAACTCCTTTTATTACTCAAATTTATCCAAGAAGAGCAAGTCAAAAATGATGTTTAGCAATTACTAAGGCAATTCAACATGTCAACACTCAATTCAATTATGCCTTGTCAAGACTCATGACTCATCGTCATGCCAACACCAAGGGCAATGACTCATCAAGACAGGCAATGACTCAACACGGCACGCAACGACTCAGCCAGACAAGTAATTATACAAGGCTATGACTCATCATCATCAAATGTAATGACTCATCCCGCCAAACAGTTCAAGTCATCAGAACAATTATTCAAGTGTACTGTTCACGACAGCTTATCTAAACACTGTTCGGGACAGCTCATCAAAGCAATTATTCAAGAATGCTATTCAAGAAGACAGCTCATCTGAGTAATTATTCAAGAATACTGTTCAAGAAGACAGCTCATCAGAGCAATTATTCAAGGATACTGTTCAAGAAGACAGCTCATCAGAATACTATTCAAAAAGAACAATAATTCAAGAACAGTCCAAGGTTCATTATTATTCAGCACTGTTTCACTTTTGACGTGGTTCCAGTCCAAGTTCAACACGAAGCAGCAACAATTGAAGATTGTCGATAAAAGTTATCAACACTAGATTCAATCTTTATCATCCACTTGTACACGTTTAATTCCATATTATATTCTATAGCATTGTATTAGGCATCACGTAGTTCGCAAGATCACTAATCACAACACAATCACTACAAGCCTTTCTCCTTCTTCTCTAAAAAAGTCTTCTCCATATCCCTTGTACTCCATAACCAGGAGCTTCGATTCAAATTATTGCATCAAGCTTTGTTAATTCAATCAAAGTAAGTTTTTATTCATCAACTTTGTTTATTTCCAATTTCGTTTTAATTATCGTTTCAATTATCATTTAGAAATTATATTCTGCATAACATCAATTCGCTACTTCGCTCCCCTACTTGTTAATCCCGCGTCTAGGCCTATGCACATATATATACACACACACACACACACACACACACACACA
>JAKOGI010002798.1:0-84927 GCA_029747015.1 Carnegiea gigantea
AAAAAATCCAAGCATACTGATTGTTTGTTAACTGCAAGTGAACCAATTTTAAAGGCATCACAGCATGAGTTCAAGGCCTTTAAAGATTGGATATTGAATGTTCAAGAGGAACCCGAGTATGTACTACCTGCTCACCCCATAGCCAAAACACTCCTTGAAAATTTCTGTCATGTATTCCCTGAGGACATCCCAACGGGTTTACCTCCCAAAAGAGACATCCAACACCACATTGATCTTATCCCTGGTTCCATCCTATCAAACAAACCAGCCTATAGGATGAATCCAAAGGATACTAATGAGATTCAAAGACAAGTTGCAGAATTGCAGGAAAAGGGCTTGATTCGAGAGTCTTTGAGTCCATGTGCCGTTCCAGCCCTTCTGGTACCAAAGAAGGATGGAGCAATGAGAATGTGTGTTGATAGCAGAGCCATTAACAAAATTACAATCAAGTACAGGTATCCAATATGAGACTTGAAGATATGCTCGATGAGTTATATGGCTCGAAGGTGTTCTCGAAGATTGATCTTCGAAGTGGCTACTACCAGATCAGAATTAGAGAAGGTGATGAATGAAAGACAGCCTTCAAAACCAAAGGTGGCCTCTACGAGTGGTTGGTAATGCCTTTTGGTCTTTCTAATGCACCCAGTACTTTCATGAGACTAATGAATCAGGTGTTTAGACCATACATTGGCAAGTTTGTAGTAGTTTACTTTGATGATATTCTGGTCTACTCTAAGAATGAGCATGAGCATCAGGATCGTCTAACCCAGATTATGCTTGTTTTAGAGCGGGAGAAATTGTATGGTAACCTTAAGAAATGTTCCTTCTTCACTCCTGAAGTTACATTTCTTGGTTATATTGTTACTGAAGCTGGTATCAAAGTTGATGAGGGTAAGGTGGAGGCCATTCGGTCTTGGCCTATACCTAAGAGTATTCATGATGTTAGATCTTTTCATGGTTTAGCTTCATTTTACAGGAGATTCATTCGTGGTTTCAGTACCATAATGGCTCCCATGACTGAAGTGATTAAAGGAACATCATTTGTGTGGACTACTAAAGCACAGTCAGCTTTTGAAGATATCAAGGCCAAGCTTACTCAGGCACCGGTCCTTGCGCTCCCTTGCTTTAGTAAGATATTTGAAGTTGAATGTGATGCCTCCGGTGTAGGTATTGGTGGAGTTCTTACACAAGAAGGTAAACCTCTAGCCTTCTTCAGTGAGAAGTTATGTGAGTCCAGAAGAAAATACTCCACTTATGATAAAGAGTTTTATGCTATTGTGAGGTGTTTAGAGCATTGGAGTCATTATCTCATTGCTAGTGAGTTTATCTTGCATTCTGACCATGAAGCTTTGAAGTATATACAAGGGCAGCATAAATTAAACTCCAGGCATGCTAAGTGGGTTGAGTTTATGCAGTCATATCATTTCACTATCAAGCACAAGTCAGGTAAACTCAATCAGGGTGCCGATGCTCTATCCAGGAGGTATCTGTTGTTATTTCAGTTAGATGCTTGCATACTTGGTTTTGAGTATCTAAAGGTTTTGTATGATGATGATGAGGACTTTGGGACATTATATGCTGATTGTTTGAAGCATCCCAAAGGAGATTTCCATGTCCAGGAGGGTTTTTTATTCAAGGGGACACGACTGTGTGTTCCAAAATGCAGCACTCGAGAGCTATTGATTAGAGAAGTGCATGGAGGGTCATTAGCCGGGCATTATGGTGAGAACAAGACTGTTATGATGCTAAGAGAACATTACTTTTGGCTGGCTATGGAACGAGACGTACAGGACATACTTAAGAGATGCGGTATGATGGAGGTCTGGTGGTCATCCCTCACTTCCAGAATGTTTAGGCAAGAACCAAAAATCAAAAACAAGCCTAGACATCAAAATACACCATGCTGCCAGGTCAGATTGCACTTAACCGTGAAATCTGGTTATGGTCACCTAATTTTGGGGTGACTTAATTCCTTGATTTTGGTGTTCTCATAAACCCTAGGATGTTAGGTTTCTAATAAAACAAGTTTCAGCCTCATTGGAGTTCATTTGCTCATCCAAAATCTATGTTTAATTCAAACTACCCTGAAGACAGTTTACATCCAAATTTTACCTGGTTTTGGAGATTACATTTCTTAATCTTCCATGAGGTTTAAGTGTCCAATTTTTGCATCCCTAAAAAGCTTACGATCTTAGCTTTCATTTCCAATTGGAATTACCAGATTTGGAGTTCAATTGGTTAGTGAATTAAGCTAATTAGTAAACCTGTGCTGTTTTGGAGTCCAATCTGCACGGTTTTGGGAATCAGGCTGATTCAAGGGGCAAATGACGTCCAATTGCTATGATTCAAAAAGAAGGGTAATCTAGACATCTTGAGGTTTCCATCCATGTAAGAAACGTAGCAATTAGTCATCATTTGAAGTGTCAAGCATGCGTTGCAAGTTGAGGCAAAAACCGGCTGACTGACACCCGGTTACTTAGCCTAGTAGTTTTCCTCCTTCAAGGGGTTTGCTTAAGGTGGAAGACTGCCAACTAGGTCATTTTGAGCTGCTTGATGAACCACCACCCAGCGACTTGTGAAAGAGACACGCGGAGCAAGTGAAACACCACCATTTTGCAAGCTATCATTCGACCACTCAAGGATGACATGGCACACATGCATTTTTCAGTCCTTTTGAGGTGGCTAGCCATGCACTCTTGCCTTCTTAGCTGGGAAATTGAGTCATTTACATTCCTTAATGCAAAGGAAAAGGCTTAGGAAGATAAATTAAGTGCTTTGTAATATAGACTTTCAGCTTTGGTTTGTATTAGCTTAAACCGTGTGTAAGTATGCTTAGCTAGATTAATACCTTTTCTCCCTTAGAGGGAAAGGTTGTATCATGACTTTAGTGGCTATATAAGGCCGTGTACTTCTCACTTCAAAAAAGCAGATTTTGAGATTTTGAGTTTAAAACTTTGAGAAAAGACTTTGTGTCTTGAGTTTCTCTTAAACACTTAACTTGCTTATCCTTAATTGTGGCCGATTAAGGTGGTGTTCAAGTCAGTCTTAATCATTGATTAGGTGGTGTATCTTATCCTAATCAAAGGTTAAGAGCCCTAAGCTAAGTGATTAGTGGTGTATCTTATCTAATCACAAGACTTAGAACTATCCAAATTCCATTGAATTCACTTAAAGTTCATGAAGTTAGCTTTTGGATTCCTTAAACCAAAGCTCTCCTTTTTCATGTTCTAATCAGTGAACTTCATTCCTCTCTTCTTTTTTTTCTTTTCATATTCATTTCAAGCTTAATCAAGGCCAAGAATTCTTGCTTTGATTCAGTTTTGAGTCCAAACACAAAAACCACTTCAAACCATGAGAAATCACAAATTTAGGCGTGAAAGGCAGAAGATTGGCACGGCCACACCATGCCCTTAAGCACGACCGTGCCTCCCTTGGTTCATGAGTTTTCTACTTGTTTTGGTTGTGTTCTTATTGTAAGTTGGCTTGGGTTGTTCCTACGCTTGAGACTTACATCATTTTTGGTATCAGAGAAGTTTAGATCCTTGCCTAAACCCCACGCTCCCAAATTAAATCCGAACACAAATAGCCTACTTACGTTTCAAATCAATCCATAAAGAACCCTAAACCTCATCCTTCATGCCATCTTCAATGAACTTGGAGAAAGAACTAGCTTTTATTGATATTGCATATGCTTGCTTTGCAATTCCAAAATTTCGTGGCGAAAAGGAAGAGTTCACAGGTTGGTTATCTAAGGTGGAACGAGTTTTTGCTTGTTGTATCCTTAGTGACCAAGAGAAGTTCAAAGTGGTTATTTCAAGATTGAGAGGTTGTGCACTTCAGTGGTGGAATAATTACAAGTTTGAGCGAAAAAAGAAAGGAAAAGAGAAGGTGAGAACTTGGAAGAAATTGAGTAGTAAGTTGAAGGGCTCCTTTTACTCATCCACTTACATGCCCATGAAAGAAAGTATCTCCATTAAGCTCACGGGTTCATTTCCTTCCACCCCACAAAAAAAACCAACCTCACAAACGATCTTTCCCCCACAACTTAGGAGGTGTCTCAAGTGCCAAGGGCTTGGACACTTAGCCACGGATTGCCCAAACAACAAGGTCATTACCTTGGAAGAAAGGAAAGCCGTGAGAGAGGAGGAAAATCAGGAGGAAAAGAAGATGCAATTGGTGGAAGAACCGAAGGAGGAATTAGAGGAGATTGAAGAAAAGGCTAATGAGGGAGAGATACTAGTTTTGAAAAGGGATTTGAGTAGTCAAAAGGGAGTTGAAGATGGACTCCTAAACACCTTCACTATTTCTGAACAAGGTAAAGGGTTTACCTTGATTCTAGTTCCCATCAAACCCATTCCACTCACCCCCATCCAGGATCTCCCATGCTCAGGTCCTAAACTTGCTCAATTTACTCCCCCAAAGCAAAATCCAAACCCACCCCCCATCCATTCATTCCAACACCCACTTAAGTTTCACATGGCTGATGTGAGGAATACGAAAGCAAAGTTTAAACCAAGCTTATTTGAAGAGTTGATCCTTTTTCAGCCTAGTTCACCTTTATTTGCTTTTGGGCAGTATGTCCTTGGTGAATTTGAGGACAAATTCTTCTCAACAAGGGGAGAATGATGGAGTTCTGGTGGTCATCCCTCACTTCCAGAATGTTTAGGCAAGAACCAAAAATCAAAAACAAGCCTAGACATCAAAATACACCATGCTGCCAGGTCAAATTGCACTTAACCGTGAAATCTGGTTATGGTCACCTAATTTTGGGGTGACTTGAGTCCTTAATTTTGGTGTTCTCATAAACCCTAGGATGTTAGGTTTCTAATAAAACAAGTTTCAGCCTCATTGGAGTTCATTTGGTCATTCAAAATCTATGTTTAAGTCAAACTGCCCTGAAGACAGTTTACATCCAGATTTTACCCGGTTTTGGAGATTATATTTCTTAATCTTCCATGAGGTTTAAGTGTCCAATTTTTGCATCCTTGAAAATCTTAAGATCTTAGCTTTCATTTCCAATTAGAATTACCAGATTTGGAGTTCAATTGGTTAGTGAACTAAGCTAATTAGTAAACCTGTGCTGTTTTGGAGTCAATCTGCACGGTTTGGGAAATCAGGGTGATTCAAGGGGTAAATGACGTCCAATTGCTATGATTCAAAAAGGAGGGTAATCTAGACATCTTGAGGTTTCCAACCATGTAAGAAACGTAGCAATTAGTCATCATTTGAAGTGTCAAGCATGCATTGCAAGTTGAGGCAGAAACCGGCTGACTGACACCCGGTTACTTAGTCTAGTGGTTTTCCTCCTTCAAGGGGTTTGCTTAAGGTGGAAGACTGCCAACTAGGTCATTTTGAGCTGCTTGATAAGACACCACCCAGCCACTTGTGAGAGAGACACGTGGAGCAAGTGAAACACCACCATTTTGCAAGCTCTCATTCGACCACTCAAGCATGACATGGCACACATGCATTTTTCAGTCCTTTTAAGGTGGCTAGCCGTGCACTCTTGCCTTCCTAGCTGGGAAATTGAGTCATTTACATTCCTTAATGCAAAGGAAAAGGCTTAGGAAGATAAATTAAGTGCTTTGTGATATAAACTTTCAGCTTATGTGTGTTTTAGCTTAAACCGTGTATTATTAAGCATAGGATTAGTTTAATGACTTTCCTTGCCTAGAAGGAAAGCCCTTTTCATGTAATCACAAGGCTACATAAGTGCCTTGGCTGCTCTTTTGTAAAACAACAAGCTTGAGTATTGAAATTAAGAAAAGACTTTGTGTCTTGTGTTCCTCTCAAACACTTACCTTGCTTATCCTTAATTAGGCCGATTAAGGTGGTGTCCAAGTGAGTCTTAATCATTGATTAGGTGGTGTATCTTACCCTAATCAAAGGTTAAGGGCCCTAAGCTGAGTGATTAGTGGTGTATCTTATCTAATCACAAGGCTTAGAACTATCTAAATTCCATTGAATTCACTTAAAGTTCATGAAGTTAGCTTTGGGTTCCTTAAACCAAAGCTCTCCTTTTTTTCATGTTCTAATCAGTGAACTTCATTCCTCTCTTCTTTTTTTTCTTTTCATATTCATTTCAAGCTTAATCAAGGCCAAGAATTCTTGCTTTGATTCATTTTTGAGCCCAAACACAAAAGCCATCTCAAAAACCGTGAAAATCACAAACTAGGCGTGCTTAGGCAGCAAGTTAGCACGGTCACCCCGTGCCCTTGAGCACGGCCGTGCCCCCTTCAGTTCGTGAGTTTTCCACTTGTTTTGGTTGTGTTATTGTTGTAAGTTGGCTTGGGTTGTTCCTACCCTTGAGACTTACATCACGGTACATGTCAGATGGCAAAAAGCCATTCACTACCTCATGGTTTGTATACTGATGGAGACCATCGTGAGAAGCCCAAGGACCATCAAGCTCAGCCCAAGGAGGACTCACTCAAGCTTCAAGAAGTCAAGGAAGTTGCCAAACTTTGCCGGAAAATTGGCGTTCATACCCGAAGAGGTAGTGCCGCCTTCATCCAGAAATTTCTCGCTTTTTGTGTGCACTTTTGGCCTACCTAAAGTGGTCCCACAACTTGAGGCTCCATGTGCTTTTGAAGTTTAAGATTTCAGCTTTCAAATAAGCCCAAGTTTGTTTAATTTGGACATCATTTGATTGGGCAAAATATCACTCAAAGATACGTTATGCTGATCCAGTCCGGTCTGAGATAGGTGCATTGTTTGGGCCATAACTTTCAAACCGCTTATCCAAATTGAGCAAATGAGCCCATTCTGGAAAATAGACTTCCAGGGCTTTCTAACAAGCCCAAGAACGCGTGATTTGGCCGAGTATTCTAGAAGTTATGCTCTGTTGAAGTTGAGGCAGTTGCAAGGATTAATGCTGGGAATATGAAGAGTCTTCGGTTACATATACTTGTGTGGCTGATATTGTGCACGTTTTAGATGCTTCTAGATTGATGTAATCAGCTGCAAAAATCCTAGAATATTCCTTGTAACCTCCCCCACCCCTTTTATGATGAGTCTTTTCATTTTTCTTAGACTTTTCATTAGCTAGTTTTAATTGTTAGGAGTTATTTGAGTCCTTTGATTGTCTTTTGCTGAGTCTATAAAAAGGGGAGGGGCGTGTGAAGCTATTCATTCAGCATTGTAAGAAATTTCCAAAGCAATACAAGTACTTTGAGTGTGTTTCTCAAAAGTGCAACTAAATTCCTAGTTCTATATCTTGAATTGTGGCAAATTCAAGTGGTGTTCTAGGTTCTCTTCCTTTTCCAATTGGAGTGATTCCTTGGTTAAGACAAGAGAATTAGCCCAAGGTCAAGTCATTGAGTGGCTCCGTGAAGGATTATCTCAATTACAAGATCTTGTTCTATTCCTTTTTCTTGTGTAGTGAAATTCTTCATCCATCTCATCCATCTTTCATTTCTCTTCCCAATTTGGCTTATTTTGAGTTGGAGTTTGATTTGGTTCACTTGCCACCCACATATACATCAATTGGTATCAGAGCCAAGGTTCTTAAGTGACCCACATCACACCCACATACATCCCAAAAAGCAAACAAAGTGACAAACAAAAAAAAAAGCCAAAAAAAAAAAAAAAGAGGCACAAACCGGCAAACCCAGTCTCGAAGACCAGAGAAGCAGCACGGTGCCCCCGTGCCACCAAGCACGACCGTGCCACGGTAAATTTTCTGCATTTCTTCAAGTCGAAGCATAGCACGGCCTGCCCGTGCCCCCTTGCACGACCGTGCCACTTTCCCTACTGCCTATTCTTCCTTCAAAGCATCTCCAACATGTCTACAAAGTCCACAAGAAGCGACCAAGCACGTGTGGAAGAGTTAGAAGCGCAAGTCACCTATCTTCGAACTCAACTTGGGCAACTTTTGGAGGAAAAACGAAGGTGGGTTCATAGCCCCACTCCCTCTCATCCTCATGAACCGGTGGTCGAATTGGAAGAAGAAGTCTTTCAATCCCGAGCCAATTCTAGTGACGAAGAAGCCCCAAGGAGACGAAGGCAAGGAGGCAATATTGGTGGTGTCCGAATTGACATCCCCGAATTTGAAGGCCAACTTGACCCGGACTTATTTCTCGATTGGTTGCACACCATTGAGAGGATCTTTGAATATGAGGACATCCCGGAGGACAAGAAGGTAAAACTCGTAGCCCTTAAACTCCGCAAATATGCTTCAATCTGGTGGGCTAACCTTGGAGCGAAAAGAGCAAGAAATGGGAAAGGAAAAATTAGAACGTGGGCCAAAATGAAAGAAAAGCTTAAGGCCAAGTTTCTTCCCTCTCACTATGTGCAAGACAATTATCTCAAGCTCCATCGACTCAAGCAAGGATTCAAGAGTGTGGAAGAATACACTGGGGAGTTTGAACAACTCCTACTCAAATGTGATTTGAGAGAAGACGACTCACAAACCTTGGTAAGATACTTAACCGGACTTGATGAGTCTATTGCTCATATTGTTGAGTTGCAACCATATTCATCCCTTGATGACTTGAGTTCTCTAGCCTACAAGGTAGAGCAACAAAAGAAATCAAAGGGAAAGAGTGTCCTTTCCAAGTCTCTCTCTCGTCCTTACCCCACACAAAAGCCTCCGTACTACCCTCCTCGTCCACAAAATTCCCCACCATCACAAACCAAAAACACCACTCCAACCCCTCCAAAACCCTCCACACAAGAACCCAAATCAAAGGACAAGGTTCGTTGCTTTCGGTGCCAAGGTATGGGACACTATGCATCTGAGTGTCCAAACAGGAGGATCGTTTCCCTAGCGGAGTACCAAGAAGCATGTGATGAACATGCCTATGACGAAGAAGAAGAAGAGCACCGTGAAGAAGGAAGTTTGGAAGAAGTTGAAGAAGGCCCCGATGAAGGAGAATTGCTAGTTATCCGCCGGGCCTTGAGTGGAATTGCCACTCAAAAGGACATGGAGCAAAGAGAAGCCATTTTTCACACCAGGTGTACCGTAGGAGACAAGGTTTGTTCCCTTATCATTGATGGAGGTAGTTGTGCTAACGTTGCCTCAAAGACTATGGTGGACAAACTCAAGCTGCAAGTCTCTCCTCGTCCAAATCCCTACACCATACAATGGTTGAATCAAGGCAAAGGTTTGCAAATTACTCACCGTTGTCTTGTTTCCTTTTCAATTGGGAAAAACTATAAAGATGAGATTTGGTGTGATATAGTCCCCATGGATGCTTGCCATATATTATTGGGTAGACCATGGCTTTTTGATAGAAGTGTCATCCATGATGGCCGGATGAACACTTACTCTTTTCTCAAGGACCGTAAGAAAATCACTCTTACCCCTCTCAAAAGTCCTTCCCCCTCTCAACCAAAAGACAATCCTCATTTGGAAGTCTTCTTTACTACTCTTCTCAAATCTGAGCACCATGAGTATGAGTCTTTTAAAGACTTGATACTTTTACAAGAAGAGTCTAAGCCACCATCTCCCTCACATCCACTACTCACCCCTCTCCTACAAGCCTATCACCATGTTTTTCCACAAGAAATTCCACATGGCCTTCCCCCTCCAAGATCTATCCAACACAAGATAGACCTCGTTCCCGGATCCGTACTTCCAAACAAGCCGGCATACCGGATGTCTCCAAGCGAAACTCAAGAAGTCCAAAGACAAGTGGATGATCTCTTGTCCAAGGGTTTAATTCGGGAAAGTCTAAGCCCATGTGCCGTGCCCCGCCCTCCTTGTTCCTAAGAAGGATGGTAGCATGCGTATGTGTGTTGATAGCCGGGCAATAAACAAGATCACTATCAAGTACCGGTATCCTATTCCCCGATTGGAAGATCTATTGGATGAATTACACGGAGCTGCTATCTTTTCTAAGATTGATCTTAGAAGTGGCTATTACCAGATTCGCATTTTTGAAGGTGATGAATGGAAAACCGCCTTTAAGACTAAAGGAGGTTTATATGAGTGGCTTGTAATGCCATTCGGGCTTACTAATGCCCCGAGCACTTTTATGAGACTCATGAACCAAGTTCTCAAGCCCCTCATTGGAACTTGTGTTGTTGTTTACTTTGATGATATCTTGGTCTATAGTAAGACCGAGGAGGAGCATGCCAAGCATTTGCAATAAGTTTTGGAGATTCTTTCTCAAGAACAACTTTATGGCAATATGGAGAAATGCTTTTTCTTCACTCCTCAAGTGGTATTCTTGGGTTTCATTGTTTCCGCCCAAGGCCTCCAAGTTGATGAAAGCAAGATCAAGGCTATTCAAGAGTGGCCAACTCCTACATCCATCACTCAAGTAAGGAGTTTTCATGGCCTAGCCTCATTTTACCGGAGGTTCATTAGAAATTTCAGCACAATTATGGCTCCTATGACTGAGGTAATTAAAGGCAAAGAGTTTTCATGGAACGAGCAAGCACAACAAGCTTTTGAAGAGATCAAGAAGAAGCTCACTAGTTCCCCCGTTCTAGCCTTGCCCGACTTTACCAAAGTCTTTGAAGTAGAGTGTGATGCATCCGGGGTAGGAATTGGAGCTGTCCTATCTCAAGAGAAGAGACCCATTGCCTTTTTCAGTGAGAAGCTCAACGATGCCAAGAAGAAGTACTCCACCTATGACAAGGAGTTTTATGCAATCATTAGAGCATTGGAGCATTGGCGTCATTACTTAGTTGGAGGTGAATTCATCCTTCATTCTGACCATGAAGCTCTCAAATACATCCAAGGACAACATAAGCTCAACCCTAGACATGCTAAATGGGTAGAGTATCTTCAGTCCTTCCACTTCACTATCCAACATAAGGCGGGAACTCTCAACAAAGGAGCTGATGCATTATCAAGAAGGTACTTATTACTCTCTACTTTGAGTACTAAAGTACTTGGATTTGAAGTTGTTAAAGATTTGTACCCAAAAGATGATGATTTCAAGGACATTTTTGAGAAGTGTCTTAAACACCCCCATGGGTTGTTCCACTTAGAAGATGGGTTCCTATTCAAAGGTTCACGCCTTTGTATACCTCAATGTGGATTTCGAGAACTGCTTATCCAAGAGCTACATGGAGGAGCCCTAGCTGGCCATTTTGGTGTCGAGAAGACTAGATCAATGTTGAAGGAACACTACTATTGGCCTAAGATGTCAAGAGATGTAGAGCATTTCATCAAAAGATGTTCTACTTGTCAAATGGCTAAGAGCCATTCTTTGCCCCAAGGATTGTATTCTCCACTTCCCATTCCTCAAGCCCCTTGGGAAGATATTAGCTTGGATTTCATCACGGGTTTACCTAGAACCCAAAGGAACAAAGACTCCATTATGGTGGTTGTGGATCGATTCTCCAAGATGGCGCATTTCATCCCTTGCCACACCACTAATGATGCTACTCAAGTGGCTAGTCTTTATTTCAAGGAGATTGTGAGACTACATGGCATTCCAAAGAGCATGGTATCCGATCGTGACTCCAAGTTTCTTAGTCATTTTTGGCTAACTCTATGGCGCAAATTGGGTACTCAACTCAAGTTTAGCACTACTTGTCATCCCCAAACTGATGGACAAACTGAAGTCACCAATAGGACTTTGGGTACCTTACTTAGAGTCCTAGTGAAGAAGCATTTGAAGAATTGGGATGAGTTGCTACCACATGCCGAGTTTGCATTCAATCGAGTGCCTAGCAAGTCCACCCAACTCTCTCCATTTCAAGTTGTCTATGGCTACAATCCCAAGAGTCCCTTGGATCTTGTTCCCATTCCAACTCCCACAAAATTTAGTTGGGAAGCTGAAAAAAGAGCCAAGGAGATCCAAGAACTTCATGCAAGAGTTAGAGATAACATTGCCAAGGCTAATGAGAGAGCCATGCAAAGCGCCAACAAGCATCGCAAGGAGGTACATTTTCAGCCAGGAGATTTGGTATGGATTCACATGAGGAAGGAGCGTTTCCCTTCAAAGAGAAAATCTAAGTTGATGCCGCGTTCCGATGGTCCATTTGAAATCCTTGAGAAGGTTGGGCCCAATGCATATAAGGTTGATCTACCTGGAGATTATGGAG
The DNA here is from genome assembly GCA_029747015.1 of Carnegiea gigantea. Lineage (NCBI taxonomy): Eukaryota > Viridiplantae > Streptophyta > Magnoliopsida > Caryophyllales > Cactaceae > Carnegiea > Carnegiea gigantea. The sequence continues at coordinate 12,004 of JAKOGI010002798.1, forward strand.
TTTCGGCTACCTTCAATGTCTCCGATCTTAGCCCCTTTTTCGATGATGAGCCCCTTCCTAGTTTGAGGGCAAACTTTCACTTACCCGGGGGGAATGATGGAGACCATCGTGAGAAGCCCAAGGACCATCAAGCTCAGCCCAAGAGGACTCACTCAAGCTTCAAGAAGTCAAGGAAGTTGCCAAACTTTGCCGGAAATTGGCGTTCATACCCGAAGAGGTAGTGCCGCCTTCATCCAGAAATTTCCCGCTTTTTGTGTGCACTTTTGGCCTACCTAAAGTGGTCCCACAACTTGAGGCTCCACATGGTTTTGAAGTTTAAGATTTCAGCTTTCAAATAAGCCCAAGTTTGTTTAATTTGGACATCATTTGATTGGGCAAAATATCACTCAAAGATACGTTATGCTGATCCAGTCCAGTCTGAGATAGGTGCATTGTTTGGGCCATAACTTTCAAACCGCTTATCCAAATTGAGCAAATGAGCCCATTCTGGAAAATAGACTTCCAGGGCTTTCTAACAAGCCCAAGAACGCGTGATTTGGCCGAGTATTCTGGAAGTTATGCTCTGTTGAAGTTGAGGCAGTTGCAAGGATTAATGCTGGGAATATGAAGAGTCTTAGGTTACATATATTTGTGTGGCTGATATTGTGCACGTTTTAGATGCTTCTAGATTGATGTAATCAGCTGCAAAAATCCTAGAATATTCCTTGTAACCTCCCCCACCCCTTTTATGATGTGTCTTTTCATTTTTCTTAGACTTTTCATAGCTAGTTTTAATTGTTAGGAGTTATTTGAGTCCTTTGATTGTCTTTTGCTGAGTCTATAAAAAGAGGAGGGGCGTGTGAAGCTATTCATTCAGCATTGTAAGAAATTTCCAAAGCAATACAAGTACTTTGAGTGTGTTTCTCAAAAGTGCAACTAAATTCCTAGTTCTATATCTTGAATTGTGGCAAATTCAAGTGGTGTTCTAGGTTCTCTTCCTTTTCCGATTGGAGTGATTCCTTGGTTAAGACAAGAGAATTAGCCCAAGGTCAAGTCATTGAGTGGCTCCGTGAATGATTATCTCAATTACAAGATCTTGTTCTATTCCTTTTTTCTTGTGTAGTGAAATTCTTCATCCATCTCATCCATCTTTCATTTCTCTTTCCCAATTTGGCTTATTTTGAGTTGGAGTTTGATTTGGTTCACTTGCCACCCACATATACATCACAAGTACATCCCAAAAAGCCAAAATACAAACCAAAAAAAAAAAAAAAACGGCACAAACCGGCAAACCCAGTCTCGAAGACCAGAGAAGCAGCACGGTGCCCCCGTGCCACCCAGCACGACCGTGCCACTATACTTTTCTGCATTTCCTCACGTCGAAGCATAGCACAGCCTGCCCGTGCCCCCTTGCACGACCGTGCCCTCCCTCCTCTTCTCCAAAACGGCCTTTTTCTCGCCTAAACACATAATCCACAAAGAACCCTTAAGCATTCATCCGTCATGATTTCTCTTGGAAACTTGCGAAAAGAGATTGCTTTGATTGAAAAGGAGATGGTCATCCTTTAAACTCCAAAGTTTCGTGGCCAAAAAGAAGATTTCCCTTACTGGATTTCCAAAGTGGATCAAGTTTTCACTCGCTACAATATTGACGAGCAAGAGAAGTTTAAGGTTGTTATCAAGAAGCTCCGAGGCCATGCACTTGAATGGTGGGAAAAGTACAAGTATAAGAGGAAGAAGAGAGGAAAAAGTAAGATCACAACATGGGTTAAGTTAAGAGGTAAATTAATGGATACTTTCACTCCAACCTCTTACTTACACAAGCATCCATTTGTTTCCTTTGAGGTAAACGGCTTTAATTCCTCTTCTAAAAACCTTCATTTCAACAAGGGAACTCCAATGAGTGCTTGTAACTCTAGCTCTACTTCCTTCTTTTATTTGGAGAAACTTAGCTCCAACAAAGATGAAGAGATCCTTGGAGAAAAAGGGTCGGGCCTAGTTGACCTACCTCTTGTTTTTGGTGACTGTGGTGGTGAAGAGACCTTTGAACTTGAGGCCCAAAGATCCGAGTTGAAGCAAGAAGAGATTGTGCAAGAAATTGAGCAATCCTTCACCCAAGAAGGGTGCCAAGAAGATAATGAGGTGAATTTGAGCATAACCCCAAGAATTGAAGAGCATGTAGTTAAAGACCTTGAAGTGATGAAGCCATGTAGGGTTGCTGAAGAGTTTGAACAACTCTTGATTCAAGAAGTACGCCCTACCGAACTCCAAGCACCCGAGTTGGAGGCATGTGGGGTTATTGAAGAAGTTGAGCAACTCTTGACCCAAGAAGAATTCACCTTAACCCCCATTCAACCTTCCCAACCCCTCAAACCACAAAAGGACCGACAAGCCTTAACCCTCATTCATCCTTCCCAAACCCTTGCCCCCAAAGGATTAATGCTGGGAATATGAAGAGTCTTCGGTTACATATACTTGTGTGGCTGATATTGTGCACGTTTTAGATGCTTCTAGATTGATGTAATCAGCTGCAAAAAATCCTAGAATATTCCTTGTAACCTCCCCCACCCCTTTTATGATGAGTCTTTTCATTTTTCTTAGACTTTTCATTAGCTAGTTTTAATTGTTAGGAGTTATTTGAGTCCTTTGATTGTCTTTTGCTGAGTCTATAAAAGGGGAGGGGCGTGTGAAGCTAATCATTCAGCATTGTAAGAAATTTCCAAAGCAATACAAGTACTTTGAGTGTGTTTCTCAAAAGTGCAACTAAATTCCTAGTTCTATATCTTGAATTGTGGCAAATTCAAGTGGTGTTCTAGGTTCTCTTCCTTTTCCAATTGGAGTGATTCCTTGGTTAAGACAAGAGAATTAGCCCAAGGTCAAGTCATTGAGTGGCTCCGTGAAGGATTATCTCAATTACAAGATCTTGTTCTATTCCTTTTTCTTGTGTAGTGAAATTCTTCATCCATCTCATCCATCTTTCATTTCTCTTCCCAATTTGGCTTATTTTGAGTTGGAGTTTGATTTGGTTCACTTGCCACCCACATATACATCATACTCCCAATCATCCTTGGGAGGATGTGAGCATGGACTTTGTTCTTGGCCTTCCAAGAACACAAAGGGGTAAAGATTCGATCTTTGTCGTTGTTGATCGTTTTTCTAAGATGGCCCATTTTATACCTTGTACCAAGACCAATGATGCCACCCACATTGCCGAATTATACTTCAAGGAAGTAATGAGGCTACATGGCATCCCTGGATCCATTGTTTCGGATAGGGATACCAAGTTCCTTAGCCATTTTTGGGTGACACTTTGGAAGAAGATGGGAACCAAGCTCAAGTATAGCACTTCATGCCACCCTCAAACGGATGGGCAAACCGAAGTCGCCAACCGGACTTTGGGAACCCTCTTAAGAGTGCTAGTGAAATCCAACGTCAAAGCTTGGGACTTAGCCCTGCCACACGCCGAATTCGCCTTCAACAAGTCACCTAGCAAGGCCACGGGCTTATCTCCATTCGAGGTAGTCTATGGGATGGATCCTTTGAGTCCCCTTGATCTTGCTCCAAGAGAAATGAATGAGAAGCCTCACATGGAGGCTAGCAAACGGGTGGAGGAGATCCAGAAGCTCCATGAAACCGTGAAGGCCAAAATTGAGAAGGCCAATGCCTCATACAAAGACCATGCCAACAAGCATAGAAAGAAGATGGTGCTTCACCCCGGTGATTTGGTATGGGTTCACTTAAGAAAGGAACGGTTTCCTTCTAAGAGGAAGAGCAAATTGATGCCAAGGGCCGATAGTCCTTTTGAAGTATTGGAACGCATCAATGATAATGCATACAAGATCAATTTGCCCGGTGAGTATGGAGTTTTGGCTACTTTCAACGTAGCCGACCTTAGCCCTTATGAGGAGGATGATAATCTTATTAATTTGAGGGCAAATTCTCTTCAACAAGGGGAGGATAATGGAGGTCCATCCCCTAACATGATCCATGGCCATCAAGGGAGCCCAAAAGGTCCAAACCTCATGTCCAAGATGTAAGAAATCAACCTAAGGGAACAAGGAAATTATTTCCTCAAAATTGGAATTTCAGGCGTGCACAAACCCAGTTTTGTGCACGTTATTTCCTAAACTTCCCAAGGCTAAAATGGGGTTGCAGGAAGCCTAAGTTTAAGTTCAAGATGTGCTCTTTCCATCAAGACCTCTTGCAAGTCATTTGGAGATCATTTGGTACCTCAAAACCTCAAGCCAAGTCAGACACTACATTCTGGCCAGAAACTGGACTGTCTGAATTTAAGGGCTGTGTTGGTGGACTTTTTCTCCTCTATTTGGTTTGAAACTTTTATGGCTTGAAAGTACTTTAAAAATATTATCAAATGGCTGTAAAAAAACTCAGCCAAATTACATACATATAGAGCTATTAACCACCAAAACATTGCACAAAAACATCCCTTTACCCGGTACATGCCCAGCCGGTACAAGAGAGAGAGGAGTGAGGTGTTTTGCTCTTTCCATGCTTAGCCACTTGCAAGAGTCATTATGGGAAGTACCAAGCTGCCAAGGAAGCTTCCATTCACCCCAAGATCGACACATCATCCTCAAGATTAGCATTGAAGAGGTGTCAAGTGGAGGATGCGTCTATCCTTTTTTGCTTTGATTTGATCTTTGTATTTTTGCCTAGTTTAGCTTGTAGTGCAACCTAAGGCCTATGCTTGTACTTGAAAAGCTTGTATTAATACCCCCCCAAGGCTTGGCTGGCCACTCACTCAAGCATTTGTATGAAATAAAGTTGAGCTTTGCTCCTTTGAACTCCCAAACTCTCTTCTAGCTTATCTCTTCCTTTGGCCGGGTTGAGTGGTGATCTAGCAAGAGTCTTAACTCCTTCTTGGTGGTGTTTCTGTATCCAAGGGGTGGTTATGGGCCTTAACATCTTTCCTTGGTGGTGTTTCTGTATCCAAGGTTGGTGTTAGTTCCGATTGCTTATCCAAGTCTAAGGTGAGTTTGTGGTTTCAAAGTTGCCTTGAACTTCTTGCACTTTGCTTACATCTTTCCCATCCTCTTGACTTTCCCTAGCGGATACATCATCCGCCTCTTCTCCTCACCAGGTATGACCCGTTTTATCATCCTCCCCTCACCTCTTCTATATCTCTCTAGAGGTGATGCCCTGTGACCTCCTTCCCCAAAAGCTCCCATATTGTAAGCGCGACCCCTTTCTTGAGAGGATTGCCAACCCTTTGAGTTTGAGGACAAACTCAAAACAACCCGGGGAGTATGATGCATATTTCCATATGCATCATTTTTATTCAAGTCCAATTTCAAAGAAGAAAAGGGGCAAAGAAGATCATGCATGGAAATGTGCCTATTTGGTCTTCTTAAGTGAGTTCAAAGACTCGCGACACTATGGAGAGGTCAAAAAAAGGTTAAGCTTTGCTAGAAATTTGGTGCCGAATTCCTCCCTGCGAAACCCGATTTTTGTGACCACTTTTGGACAAGCTCAAGTGGACCCACAACTTGAGGGCCCATGTGCTTTTGAAGCTTAAGATTTCATCTTTCAAATAAGCTCAAGTTTGTTTAATTTGGACATCATTTGATTGGGCAAAATATCACTCAAAGATACGTTATGCTGATCCAGTTCAGTCTAAGATAGGTGAATTATTTGGGCCATAACTTTTAAACCGCTTATCCCAATTGAGCAAATGAGCCCATTCTGGAAACTAGACTTCCAGGGCTTTCTATCAAGCCCAAGAACGCGTGATTTGGCCGAGTATTCTGGACGTTATGCTCTGTTGAAGTTGAGGCAGTTGCAAGGATTAATTCTGGGAATATGAAGAGTCTTCGGTTACATGTGATTGTGTGGCTGACACTGTGCACGTTTTGGAGCCTTCTAGATTGGTGTAATCAGCTAAGAAATCCTAGAATATTCCTTGTAACCTCCCCCACCCTTTTATGATGTGTCTTTCCATTTATCTTAGTCTTTTCATTTTACTAGTTTTAATTGTTAGGAGTTATTTGAGTCCTTTTGTTGTCTTTTGCTGAGCCTATATAAAGGGGGGGCATGTGAGCATTGTAGATCAGATTTCTAAGGCATTTCAAGAGTAATTCAAGCACCTTTGAGAGTGATTCTCATTTGTGTCCCAAAAATTCCTAGTTCTATATCTTGAATTTGGCTAATTCAAGTGGTGTTTTAGGTTCTCCTTCTTTTCTTTGGAGTGATTCCTCAGAAGAGTGAAGGGAATTAGCCCAAGACCAAGGTGTGAGTGGCTCCGGAAGGATTATCTCATACTCAAAGTCTTGCACTATCCATCTCTATTCTGTTTGGTGATATTCTTCATCTTTCGCATCTTTCTCTCTTTTCATTTTGCTTAAGTTTGATTTGAGTTCGATTTGGATCACTTTCCACCCACATATACATCAGGTTCATCCTCACTAGATGAATCCAAAGTATGACTAGACACTTGTTTTTGCCTCCAGGGTTCAGATTGCATAGGTTCTTCACACACCTTTTTCTTTTGCTTGAGAAAGATACCTAGCTGTTTGCATAGGTACTCATTTTGAGCTTGCAACTCTTGATTTAAACTCTTCAAAAGAAGTAATCCCGTGATTACTCTTCAAAATAGCATCAAGTTTCTCTTCTAAACTCGAACTAGTACACATGGTGTAACCGATTTAAGAGTAGAACAGATTGGACTTGTGTTTGAGGAATGGATTTGGATTTGTGTTTTGGGGAGCTTGGGGACGAATACCAGGCCAAGGAGAAACATGCTCTGATACCAAATATGATGTACCTCCCAAGGGTCTATGCTAAAACTCAATTGAAGAGTGAAAGCTTAAAACCAAGAGAGAATACAATCAATACAAAACCAAGGAAAGTGGGACGTAATATGCTTTGAAATTTCTTAAGAATCTCCTTCCTCATCTGTCTTAATCCTTTTCAATCAACATCTTCACTAAAATCCCACCAAATGCATTAACATCACTATTGTATGATTGGAATCCCCTTTCTGTTACCCTATTTGTTCTTACCCTGTTTGACTGTGTAAATAAGCAAAGCACATAATAAGGAGTATTTAACATGTTCTAACCCTGTTTGTATGATTCAAATCCCCTTTCTGTTAATTTATTCAGGTGAGGAATAAATCAATATAATAATGATGTACCTGCCAAGGGTCTAGGCTAGAACTCAAATTAAGAGTGAAAGCTTACAAACCAAAGGTGGATACAATCAAGGGAAAACCAAGGAAAGTGGACACATAATATGATGGTTGTGAAGCATCAAACATGTGAGGGAGGAATGGAACTTAGAATCAAGGGATTCTAAGTAAAAATCAAAAGGGAACTATGAGATATCTTCAAGGGGATTGTGTTGGACATATGAAGGGTAGAAGATAACCAAGCTAAACACGAAGCAAACAAGGAAAAAAAAAACCACACTGCAAGGGTGGCACGGTCGTGCACTTAGGCACGGTATGGCCGTGCCATATTGCTGCCAAGCATGGCCGGTTTTGTGGTGTTTCACGGTTTGAGTTTGGCTTTGTGTTTGTGTGGAAAGCTAAGCCAAAGGGGCTATCCTTAGCCTTGCATCAGCATGGTAATGGATGAATGGAGGTTTGTAAATGTATGGAATGAAGGAGAATTAAAGATAAGAATTCACTAACGCAATTTAAGCTAGCAAATCTTCCTTCACTTCTCTTTGAATACTTGAAGATTATCAAGGTAGTTGGATAGTGCTAAACTCAATGTTTGGATACAGATATCACCACCAAACTTAAGTTTAGAGTCTTTAACCTTGGATTAAGATTCAGAAACACCACTTAATTCAAGATTAAAACCTACTTGATCACCACCTTAATTGACTAGATTAAGGATAAGCAAGTTGGAATTTGGTTGCACTAAGGCATGAAAGCACAAAGCTCTCAAAGGGGTTTTCTTTCAAAATCTGATGTTCTTCTTTCCTTGGCTGTATGGGCTAGATTTATAGGCAGCAAAAGATGACCAAGCTAAGCAAACTACAAGCACCTCTAGCTTTCCTTCCTAGGGAGGAAAGGTATTACCTTAATTACGTCCGGTTTAATCACCCGGTTTTGCTAACCCTCCTTTAGGCTAATCTAAGTGCATCAAAACCAACTAAGAAAGCAAGACAAATGACTAATACAACTTGATTAACTTGGCCTTAAACATAATCAGCTTCAAAAGGCAGCAAGTAGCCATGTGCAAGCCGAAAAGTGGCCATCCCCTTTACGACTAGCCAATGAGAATCAAGGGAGCACCTTCTTTGTCTTCCAATGAGATTCAAGAGACAAGCCTTCTTGCAGCCCTTCCCTCATTGGTTGTTGTCTTCCTTAGGTTGCCTTGGACGTGTGCCAAGCCTTGGAAGGTGTGCCACTCAGCTGAAGAGAAGGAAACCCTTTGGAGAAGGAAAGCTGCTTGCTGCTGTAAACTGTAATGTGCTGGCAGCTTACAGGGTCTATTTGCAGGCCATGTATTCCAGAGCAAACGTGGTCATAACTTGCGTTGCCACACATGGATGGAAAGCTTGAGAAGTCTTCTAACAGCTCCAAGTGGAATTACTCAATTTGGAGTTCATTTGCCTGATGAAAATATCAAAATGGCTGGGCTGGGCTGAACTGAGTCTCAGTCTGCACGGTTTGGAAGATTGACCTGGTTCTTCATCTTCCACTTGACCTAACTTGCTTTTATCACTTGTACCACATAGATAACATCTTGGGGACTCAAAATATGTAAAAATACAAGACTTATACTAAAATATAACTTAGGAAACGAAAAGAACAAAACCGGATACATTCTGACCCTGCTGGACAGTTTGTATATCTTGGGTTTATTAGCTAATTTGAGAGGGGAAGTGAAGTCCAAATGGGATGAAACTTTTTTTGTTGCAAAGCTGACTTCTTGAACTTTAATCCCAATGCAAAATATTGGACTTAAACCTTAAAGGGTTTGACGTAATTAACCTCTCAAGACCGGGTTTGCTGCTGAAAACAAACCTGACCTGCTGTTTTAGGTCCTTAAACAAAACAAGGATGAATTATTCACCCTTTAATCACCAAAATGAAATTACCTAGCTTGATTTGATTTTTTAAATCAAAGGGCATGGAGGGGTCTCCATCAAATAATTGTGCTTACAGTTCTCTATCTTATCTTCGATCATGGATTTTATTAATTATACTTAGCTTGCAATAATTCTCTATCCCCTTATCGATTGTCCCATTTTTGACTTATTTTCTTTTTCTTTTTTGGTTATATTTGCCCTTTACTAAGTGAATTAACAAATTTTCCAATATTAAGAATGGACAATCCTTTCCATGCAGAGCAATTGATGTAGATGTGGGTGGTAAGTGAACCAAATCAACTCAAACTCAAACTAAACAAGAATCAACCAAAGAAAAGTGAATATGGTGGAAGATAGTTTGAGCTGGGTGAACAATAATAACAACAAGAAATAAGATACAACAAGACCGGTAAATAAGGATAATCCTTCACGGAGCCACTCAAGGACTTGATCTGGGAATTCTCTTGTCTTAACCAAGGAATCCACTCCAATTGGAAAAGGAAGAGAAGAGAACCTAGAACACCACTTGAATTTGCCACAATTCAAGATATAGAACTAGGAATTTAGTTGCACTTTTGAGAATCACACTCAAAGGTAATTGTATTTCACTTGAGAAAGCTTACAACTCTGCATGATTGGCTTCACACGCCCCTCCCCTTTTATAGGCTCAGCAAAAGACAACCAAAAGACTTCAACAACTCCTAACAATTAAAACTAGCTAATGAAAAGACTAAGTAAAATGAAAAGACACATCATAAAAGGGGTAGGGAAGGTTACAAGGAATATTCTAGGATTTCTTTCAGCTGATTACTCCCATCTAGAAGCATCTAAAACGTGCACAATATCAGCCACACAATCACATGTAACCGAAGACTCTTCAAATTCCCAGAATTAATCCTTACAACTACCTCAATTTCCAGAAGCTGTATCTCCCAGCATACTCGTCCAAATCAGGTGTTCTTGAGCTTGTTAGAAAGCCCTGGAAGTCTAGTTTCCAGAATGGGCTCATTTGCTCAATTTGGATAAGCGGTTTAAAGGTTATGGCCCAAACAATACACCTATCTCAGACTGGACTGGATCAGCATAACGTATCTTTGAGTGATATTTTGCCCAATCAAATGATGTCCAAATTAAACACACTTGGGCTTATTTGAAAGCTGAAATCTTAAAATTCAAAACCATGTGGAGCCTCAAGTTGTGGGTCCACTTGAGCTTGTCCAAAAGTGGTCACAAAAAATCGGGTTCCGCAGAGATGAATTCAGCGCCAAATTTCTAGCAAAGCTTAACCTCTTTTTGACCTCTTCATAGTGTCGTGAGTCTTTGAACTCACTTAATAAGACCAAATAAACACACTTCCAAGCATGATCTTCTTTGACCCTTTTCTTCTTTGAAATTGGACTTGAATAAAAATGATGCATATGGAAATTTGCATCATACTCCCCGGGTTGTTTTGAGTTTGTCCTCAAACTCAAAGGATTGGCAAGCTTCTCATGAAGGGAGGCATGCTTATGAAATGGGAGCTCTTGTAGGAAGTGGTCAAAGGGCATCACCTCTAGAGAGATATACAAGAGGGTGAGGGGAGGATGATAAAACGGGTCATATCTGGTGAGGAGAAGAGGCGGAAGTGGGAAATCTTCTTTGGGGGCAAGGGTTTGGGAAGGATGAATGAGGGTTAAGGCTTGTCGGTCCTTTTGTGGTTTGAAGGGTTGGGAAGGTTGAATGGGGGTCAAGGTGAATTCTTCTTGGGTCAAGAGTTGCTCAAACTTTTCAGCAACCCTACATGGCTTCATCACTTCAAGGTCTTTAACTACATGCTCTTCAATTCTTGGGGTTATGCTCAAATTCCCCTCATTATCTTCTTGGCACCCTTCTTCGGTGAAGGATTGCTCAATTTCTTGCACAATCTCTTCTTGCTTCAACTCGGATCTTTGGGCCTCAAGTTCAAAGGTCTCTTCACCACCACAGTCCCCAAAAACAAGAGGTAGGTCAACTAGGCTTGAAGCTTTTTCTCCAAGGATCTCTTCATCTTTGTTTGGCTTTTGAGAAACCTTCTCTAAGGGAAGTATTTCTTCTTTTTCCACCTTGAGTTCAATTTCTTCTTCAAGGCTTTCCTCCTGATCGTTCTCTTCTTCCACGGCTTTCCTTTCTTCCAAAGTAATGACCTCGTTATTTGGGCAATCCGTGGATAAGTGTCCAAGCCCTTGGCACTTGAGACACCTCCTAGGTTGTGGGGGAAAGATCATTTGTGGGGTTGGTTCTTTTTGTGGGGTGAAAGGGAATGAACCCGTGAGCTTAACGGAGATACTTTCTTTCATGGGCATGTAAGTGGATGGGTAAAAGGAACCCTTCAACTTACTACTCAATTTCTTCCAAGTTCTCACCTTTTCTTTTCCTTTCTTTTTTCGCTCCAACTTATATTTATTCCACCACTGAAGTGCACAACCTCTCAATCTTGAAATAACCACTTTGAACTTCTGTTGGTCATTAAGGATACAACAAGCAAAAACTCGTTCCACCTTAGATAACCAACCTGCGAACTCTTCCTTTTCGCCATGAAATTTTGGAATTGCAAAACAAGCATATCCAATATCAATAAGAGCTAGTTCTTTCTCCAAGTTCTTTGAAGACGGCATGAAGGATGAGGTCTAGGGTTCTTCGTGGATTGATTTGAAACATAAGTTGGCTGTGGCAAAGGTGGCACGGTCGTGCAAGGGGGCACGGTCAGGCCGTGCTATGCTTCGGCTGAAGAAAATACAGAAAAGTAGAGTGGCACGGTCGTGCTTGGCGGCACGGGGACACCGTGCTCCGTCTCGACTTGAAGATTCCTGGAAAAAGAATATGGCACGGTCGTGTGTTGTGGCACGGGGGCACCGTGCTGCTTCTCTGGTCTTCAAGACTTCGGATTGCCGGTTTGTGCCTCTTTTTTTTTTTTGTATTTTGGCCTTTTGGGATGTGTTTGGGTATGATGTGGGTCACTTAAAAGCCTTGGCTCTGATACCAATTGATGTATGTGTGGGTGGGTAAGTGAACCAAATCAACTCAAACTCAAACTAAACAAGAATCAACCAAAGAAAAGTGAATATGGTGGAAGATAGATTGTGATGGTTTGAAGAATAATAACAAAAAGAACAAGGATAAACAAGAACTTGTAATTGAGATAATCCTTCACGGAGCCACTCAATGACTTGATCTTGGGCTAATTCTCTTGTCTTAACCAAGGAATCACTCCAATTGGAAAAGAAAGAGAACCTAGAACACCACTTGAATTTGCCACAATTCAAGATATAGAACTAGGAATTTTAGATGCACTTTTGAGAAACACACTCAAAGTACTTGTATTACTTTTAGAAATCTCACACAATCTGAATGACAAGCATCACACGCCTCTCCTCTTTTATAAGCTCAGTAAAAGACAACCAAAAGACTCAACAACTCCTAACAATTAAAACTAGCCAATGAAAAGACTAAGTAAAATGAAAAGCCTCATCATAAAAGGGGTGGGGGAGGTTACAAGGAATATTCTAGGATTTCTTTCAGCTGATTACACCAATCTAGAAGGCTCCAAAACGTGCACAATGTCAGCCACACACTCACTTGCAGCCGAAGACTCTTCAGTTTCCCAGAATTTAATTCTTGCAGCTGCCTCAACTTCCAGAAGCTGTATCTCCCAGCATACTCGTCCAAATCAGGTGTTCTTGGGCTTGTTAGAAAGCCCTGGAAGTCTAGTTTCCAGAATGGGCTCATTTGCTCAATTTGGATAAGCGGTTTAAAAGTTATGGCCCAAAAAATGCACCTATCTCAGACTGGACTGGATCAGCACAACGTATCTTTGAGTGATATTTTGCCCAATCAAAAGATGTCCAAATTAAACAAACTTGGGCTTATTTGAAAGCTGAAATCTTAAACTTCAAAACCATGTGGAGCCTCAAGTTGTGGGTCCACTTGAGCTTGTCCAAAAGTGGTCACAAAAAATCGGGTTCCGCAGGGATGAATTCGGCACCAAATTTCTAGCAAAGTTTAACCTCTTTTTGACCTCTCCATAGTGTCGCGAGTCTTTGAACTCACTTAATAATATCAAATAAGCACACTTCCAAGCATGATCTTCTTTGACCCTTTTCTTCTTTGAAATTGGTCTTGAATAAAAATGATGCATATGGAAATATGCATCAGCAATTGTAGCTAGTTATTACAAAACATTTGTGTAGGTGTTGCATATTGGATGTTGTTGTTTTTTTTTTGGTTTATTTATCTTGTATGAAGTAGTTACTTTGACATGTTTGTCATCTAATTTTGTTAATGGGTTATCTTATCTTCATGCATATACTTGGTTGTGGTTGAATTATTGATTGAACTCTGTTGTGGTTCTATTGTTCGTTGAACTTGATTGGGGTTCTATTGTTTGAATGAATTCACCAGGGTTCTATTGTTGATTGAACTTGGTTGTGGTTGTATTATTGATTAAACTCGGTTGTGGTCGTATTATTGGTTGAACTCGATTGTGGTTCTATTGTTAGTTGAACTGACCTAGGTCTTATTTATTGTTAGTTGAACTCAATTATGATTCTATTCTGGGTTCAACTCTGATGTGGTTCTATGGTTGGTTGAACTCTGTTGTGCGTCTTTAAACTTGATTCTGCCGAGTCTACATCTTAGTTAATCTCTTTGATTATCTTTTCTAATAATTCTTTTTTTTGTGTGTGTTTTAATTGTCTAACAGGTTGTATTTGTGGAGCTAACATCTCTCAATGAAGAAAACAAAGATGGAGATTTTTTTATATATTCTTGGATGTTAGGCATGTTTTCAAAGTATAGTATTAGGTAGTATATATATAGAGCAATAAAATGTTCAATCAGCTACCAACAATAAAAAAATTAGTAGGATGAATTCAAAACAATGCAAAAATATTTAGTTTTGATTACCTTAGTCTTTGTTGTTGTGTCTACAATTAATTTTTTTTCAGACACTAATGTGTAATTTATTTATGTTTGATCTACTTGAATTTGTTGGTTTGTTAATTTTGTTCATTTATGTAGGGTGATGCTGTTGGTAATTTAGTACAAAACTTGTTAATTAAAAAAAGAACAATGTATACAATTGTTCTATTTTTAACTTAATAAGTTTTATATTAATTACCAGCATTATTTCTTAAAAAAACTAAAATGACACAAGTAACTTTTAAGTGTGGGAAAAATTATAATTTCTTCCATATTCCAGAGTGGGCATAGCGTAAAATGGCCGCACATAAATTGTGGGTAATTAGTACTTACTCCGTATTTATAATTGTGGGAAATATAGGCCTATCCGCATTTTTTTATGGGTCTCTTGGATTCAGCCTTTCTATAGGCATAGATGTCGATAGAGGTAACGCTGCCTGCATACGGATCTACCCACACCCTGCATAAGCGGGACCCACATTAGGAGGTGGTGTTGTTGTTGTATAGGTCTACCTGCATTTCCATTAAGTGTGGAGAACACGTCCACACACTTATCTTCCCCGCATTTAGCCTAAGTGTGGGTAACAGCTATTTCGAGGCTTATAACTTTGCTTAATAGCAAAATTAAATATGAAGGGAAGCAAGCTTTTTTGCAGTGTTACTTACTCGCTTACTTACGCTGAATGTAATTAGTATAATCTAGCTTATTTTGGTGCATAAAGTTGTAATTAGCTTGATTAAATCGTGTTTGGTTGAAACCAATTTGACTAAGCTAGATTAGGCCAGGTTAAGCTAGGTTAGAGGTTTCTTAACTTTGAAGAAACCTCTTAACCTTTCCTCGGTAGCCCTTGAGCGTCCATATAAGGGCCTTTAGGGACCTCATTTTGCACTCATCTTTGATTATTGAAATTGAAATCAGAATTGAGAGCTTCGCCCCCTTTTATTCCTTAAACACTTTGCTTGCTCATCCTTAACTAGGCCGATTAAGGTGGTGATCAAGTAAGGTGTTAACTCTTAATTACGTGGTGTTTCTGTATCCTAATTGAGGTTAAGGGCCCTAAACTTAAACTTAATAGTATTTCTGTATGTAAGTGAGAGTTTAGATTATCATTTACCATACATTTTAGCTGATTCACAACCAGCTTATAATGTGCCTTTCTCCTTGAGTTTCCCTTGATTGTACTCTCTCTTGGTTTAAGCTTGTGCTCTGGAATTGAGTTTAGCCTAACCCTTGTGAGGCAGATCATATTTGCTATCAAAGCTAAGTATCATCTTGGCCTTGAATCCAACCCTACGCGCCTCCCTCTATCTCAAACACAACCTACTGCCTCATATACAAAATCAATCCACAAAGAACCCATAGAATTTGTCCATCATGCCTTCATTTCGCAGCTTGAAGAACAAGCTGGCTTTAATTGATTTTGGGCACGCCAGCCTTGCAATCCTAAGATTTCATGGCAAAAAGGATGAATTTACATGCTGGATTTCTAAGGTGGAACGAGTCTTTGCTTATTGCAACCTTGACGACCAAGAGAAGTTCAAAGTGGTTATTTCAAGATTGAGAGGTTATGCACTTCGATGGTGGCAGAATTATAAGATTAAGAGAAGAAAGAAAGGAAAAGAGAAGGTGGGAACTTGGAAGAAGATGAGAAGTAAGCTGATGGGTGCCTTTTGCCCACCCACCTACATGCTCAAGCATGTTTCGCTGCTTCCTGAGAAGAATGACTCAAAGTCCTTATGCATGGACATCTTTTTTAATAGGGGGAGCTCATTTCCACCCCCTAAACCCATGCTTTTAGCCCCTTTCACCCCACAAAAAAGCCAAACTCTACAAAAAAGCCTAGCCCCTCAAACTAGACCTAACCCCGGCCGTTTAAACCCTAAGAGGTGTTTTAAGTTCCAAGGCCTTGGTCACACAGCATCGGACTGTCCCAACAGGGAAATCATTTCCTTGGCCGAATGGGAAGTAGCAAAGGAGGAAGAGAATGAGGAAGAAAAGAAGGCTTATTTGATAAAAGATCAAGAGGAGAACCAAGAAGAAGCTAAGGTAAGAGCTAATGAGGGAGAAATGCTTCTTTTGGAGAGAGTTTCAAGTGGTTTTCAAGGAGATGAAGATGAACAAGAAAAGAACATCTTTTGGTCTTGGTGAATGGGTCAGGATAAGGTATGTTCGTTGATCCTATATGGAGAAATGAAGCTCACCTCAGTACCTTTATCCCCTTTGAAATCCATGAAAACAAACCACCATAAATCCATGAGCATTTAAACCTTTTTCTTACTCATAGTAAACCATTACTTACTCTTCAGGAAGAGTACAAAGGTCCACTCCCAACTCATCCATTAGCCACCCCAATCCTTAAACATCCAAAGGTGTTTTCTAAGGTTGGTTTGAAGAAAACAGCTTTTAAGAACAAAAGGGGATTATTTAAGGCGTTGATTATATTTCAGCCTAGAGGAGTTAAACTCCCACTTGGACTGTGATTATCTAGCAAATTTGAGGGCAAATGCTCTTCAAAAAGGGGAGGATGATGGAGATCCCTCAAGAAACTATGTTTAAGGCATTCAAATAAGCTTAGATAAACCACATTCAGTGGTCAAAGTCCAAGAAAAAGCCTTTATTTTGCTAAGGAACACAAACATCAGGTCACAGGTTCAAATCAGAATACAAGTCCTATTTTGAGTCCTTTATTACTTAAACCTCTATGAGATTTAATGAGGCAGATGTCATGCCTGCACTATTCTAAGTGAACTCACAAATCCTTCTTAGTGGTCATAAGCTATAAGCTTCAATTCCAACCTCATCCTAAGCCTTTAAGATGTGTTACTCTCCTATTTTGGGAAGGTCAAGAGGCCTTCTAGGAGGTTCAATCATGAAAATGAGGTTAAACCCACGGCAAGAATAAGTTGAGCTCAATAACGTAGCGTGCTCCCAAACTGCCCAAAAGCCAGCGCACATACCTATTTTTGTAAGCTTGATTACTCAAGCTTAATTTGGGCTTAAGAGGCTGCAAATGCACTTTTTAGAAACCTTAATATGTCGCCTTTAAGGACATATAAGGAGTTCTAGGTTACATCATTGGGTAATAGGTTAATTGGATCCATTTTCTAGGTGCTACAAAAACTATTTTAGCCTGCACATGCTGCACCTTACTGCCTATGTCTCCCAAACGGTAGCTCCATAGCTCTGCCAACTTGAGCCACCTGAAAGCTGACTTTCTAAGATTTCTAGAAAGGTTTGTTTCACCCAATTTGAGTTGGAGACCTAGGAGACATAGCTGTTTGAATTTGACAATTGTAATCTGAAAAGCTGCTGACATAAAGCATCAAGCACTTTTTAGCTTTTGTGCTTGCATTGCTTTTTTGTTCCCTCTTGCTTTATGGACATGTATGGCCCTTTTCCTCTTCCTTTCATCTTGTTAGAGGCTCTCATATATAAGGGAGGCCCTTAGGTTGTATAAAACTAGATTTGAATGATATGCAATAGCTCAAAGCTTTCTCTCTCAAAAATCTTATTTCTCTTTATCCTTGTTTCGAAGGTGGTGAGTCTTAAGTGGAACCTTTATAGAAGTGTTGGTGGCTAAGCCTTTAGGAATTTCTTGGTGGTCCCTTAGTCTTGGTGGGTGGCTTAGCCTTTAAAACAAGTCATATCTTATGCACAAAGGAAATTTGCAACTAAACTCAAGCAAGCTACGTCCGGCCCAACTATTTCACGCTCCATTTGGTGTAAGAGTTAATCCAGGTTGATGTTCTTGAGTTTATACTAGATTTCCTTACTTCGGTTTCATCCTTGTCAAGCTCTTTTTCTTTCATCCTTGTTATGAAAATCATGGTGAAGCTACACCTCTTCCTAACTTGATCTATCCCACTTTTCCTTCTTAAAACAACCTTAACCAAACACTTTCTTAGGCCCATAAACCCTTAACCTACAATTGATTTCACCACAAAAAACTCCTCTTTTACTCCTCAAAGAACCCCACGAATAGCCTAAACACAATCCCCAACCAAAACCCCTACAAAGCTTCCAACCACAAAAACCGTGCTTTCTGGGCAGCAACTAGGCACGGGCCCCCTGTGCCTATAGGCACGACCGTGCCACTACCTTCTAATATAGCTAGCCTTGTAAACTCCACATACACAACCCTCACAGTGCTTAGCTACCAATAATGGGTTTCAGATGCAAACCAAAGGTATGGGCAGATTTGAGAGTGAGAGCGAGATGAGGGAAAGTGATGTATATGTGGGGGTGGGTAAGTGAACCAAATCAACTCAAACTCAAACTAAACAAGAATCAACCAAAGAAAAGTGAATATGGTGGAAGATAGTTTGAGATGGTTTGAAGAATAATAACAAAAAGAACAAGGATAAACAACACCTTGTAATTAAGATAATCCTTCACGGAGCCACTCAATGACTTGATCTTGGGCTAATTCTCTTGCCTTAACCAAGGAATCACTCCAATTGGAAAAGGAAGAGAACCTAGAACACCACTTGAATGAGCCAAATTCAAGATATAGAACTAGGAATTTTGAGACACAAATGAAAATCACTCTCAAAGGTGCTTGTATTACTTTGGAAATCTCTTACAATGCTGAATGATTAGCTTCACATGCCCCTCCCCTTTTATAGACACAGCAAAAGACAATCAAAAGACTCAAATAACTCCTAACAATTAAAAACTAGCTAATGAAAAGTCTAAGAAAAATTAAAAGACACATCATAAAAGGGGGTGGGGGAGGTTACAAGGAATATTCTAGGATTTTTGCAGCTAATTACATCAATCTAGAAGCATCTAAAACGTGCACAATATCAGCCACACAAATATATGTAACCTAAGACTCTTCATATTCCCAGCATTTATCCTTGCAACTGCCTCAACTTCAACAGAGCATAACTTCCAGAATACTCGGCCAAATCACGCGTTCTTGGGCTTGTTAGAAACCCTGGAAGTCTATTTTCCAGAATGGGCTCATTTGCTCAATTTGGATAAGCGGTTTGAAAGTTATGGCCCAAACAATGCACCTATCTTAGACTGGACTGGATCAACATAACGTATCTTTGAGTGATATTTTGCCCAATCAAATGACGTCCAAATTAAACAAACTTGGGCTTATTTGAAAGCTGAAATCTTAAAATTCAAACCCATGTGGAGCCTCAAGTTGTGGGTCCACTTGAGCTTGTCCAAAAGTGGTCACAAAAAAATCGGGTTCCGCAGGGATGAATTCAGCGCCAAATTTCTAGCAAAGCTTAACCTCTTTTTGACCTCTTCATAGTGTCGTGAGTCTTTGAACTCCCTTAATAAGACCAAATAAGCACACTTCCAAGCATGATCTTCTTTGACCCTTTTCTTCTTTGAAATTGGTCTTGAATAAAAATGATGCATATGGAAATATGTATCAGAAAGAGAGGATAATCAACTGTCTTCAACAGATAATCCAAGGGAACCACTCTTGTTGAGCACTAGGGAAATCTCCTTAGATCAATTAGGATATAGAATAATTGAGATGGGGAGACTTAGGACACCACTAAAGTTGCCAAACTTGAGATATAGAACTAGGATTTTTGGAGGGTTGACTCAATACTCAAGTTTGTATTCAATTTAGCAAAAGATCCTTACAAATGGAAGAGAGGGGGTGTTTATAGGCCCTCCCCTCTCATACACTCAGCCAAGGCAGCTCATAAGCTGAGAATTACAAAATGACTGGGACTAAACCAGATTACAAGTTGCAAGTTTGACAAAACAAGAGATCTATTCTAGCTTTAACACCTCATTAGCTTAATAATCTGTAAATTGAGGAGTCAAGCTTACAACTAATCCTAGTACATCAGCTTAGATTCTTGAGCGTGCAAGTTGCATAAGTGGGTCACCAAAAACAAGGGTGGACAGTCGGCCTTCCCTTTACCCGGGTAAAGGATTTCCTCCTCTACTTTAGCTAAATAAAACAAGCACAAGCTGGTCCCTTAACACAACTTTAGGGCCATGATTTGGTAAATATTTAGATGTCTTTTCATGCCCTAAAGTTTGACAGAATTTAGAACAAAGCAAGTCAACCAAACAGCCCACTTATTCGAACTGTGCTGGATTCTGCTCGACAGTGCACAGTTTCGGGCTTTGGCTTGGATGGCCGACCAAATGGGCTCTAAATGCTTTACAAAAGGTCTTGTTGGAAAGCTAAGACTCTAAGCTTCAAGGAGGTGGAGTGTGTAGGAAATTTACTGATGGAAATCCCTCCATCCCTTTTGTTTTAAAAAGAATCAAATCAATTAGGTAAGCTCAATATGCTGGATTAAGGATGAATAAATCATCCAAGTTTTGTTTAAACATTGAAACTGCAGGGCAAGGGTTAATTCCAGCAGCTAACCCGCTTTTGTGTGCTTAATTCATCAAGCATCCTCAAGGTTTAAGTCTAATATTTTTCAATGGATTTGAAGTTCAAGAAGTCAGCTTTACAGAAAAACAAGTTTCATCCAATTTGAACTTCATTTGCCCATTCAAATTAGCAATTAAACCTAAGGTGTCCAAACTGCCCAGCAGGACCAGATTATGCACGGTTTTGGTTACTTCATAACTCAAGCTATATGATGGTTTAAGTCTTGGATTTTTACCTTTTTGGAATCCCCAATAAGTCCACTTTCAAGTCCAATTGGAATCATCCGATTTGGAATTCAATTGGTTGGTTAAATCAGCTCATTTTCAGTCCTATGCTGTTTTGGACCAGATTCTGCACGGTTCAAATATTCAGCCTATTTCAAGGGACAAATGACGTCCAAATGCTTTGATTCAAAAAGAAGGGTAATGATGCATATTTCCATATGCATCATTTTCATTCCTCAAGCTCAACTTCAAGGGAGGAAAAGGCCAAACAAGATCATACGTGGAAACACTTATATTTGGTCCCATTATTTGAGTTCCATGATACAAGACACTTTGTGGAGTTTGTTTTGAACTTCAAAGTGCCTTATTCCAAGGGGTTTCCCAAATGGGGATCAAGACCATCATGCTCCTTGCCCGTAAACTCCACTACTCCTATTAAGCTCGAGGAAGATCACAAGCAGCCAAAGAAGTCAAGGAGATTGCGCTTATGTTCAGCAAAGCCATGGAGTTTAACCCTCTTTTCATGCTTAGTTCGTCCATGCCGAGGCCCGATTTTGTATGTCTATTGCAGCAAGAAAAGATGGGTAATTCTCATGAAGTCCTCCACCTCATTCAAGCTTAAAGAGTTAGCTTTCTAATAAGACCAGCCACGCATCATTTGGAGTCCATTTGGTTGGTTATCTTTGGCCCACATCATAAAGTGCTGAAATGCAGTCCAGTTCTGAGCAGTCTGCACTCTTCAGCCCATAACTTTTAAACGGACGGTCCAAATATAGTGAAACCACTTCCATTGGAAACTAGACTCTTCAGGCTTTTCAGAGAATCAAGAATCATTCAATTTGGATCACAAATCAGAGAGTTATGGTCCCAATGAATCTGGCCCTGCTGTAGGTGTAAACGCGTTTATGAGCTGAATGTGTATACATGAACCATCACGTCTTTTGGTTTGCTCAAGCTGCGTTTTTCCCTTTCTTCCAAGGCTGAAACGTGACCTTTTCAAGTCTCTCAAGTGGATAGTTGATAGGTTGTCATTTAAGTAGATAAATGGCCATGTGTATGTTGTGTCTTTTCGGTTTTCTAGTCTTTTAGGTTACATTTCAGTTTCGTGTCTTTTTGTTTTCTATCTAGTAATGAGTCTTTATGTGTTTGAGTCTTTTCATGTGTAAGGCCAGCCTATAAAAGGCCATAGTTCACGTTGTGTTAATCAAGCATTCATCAAATGAAAAGCAAAGTTCAGAATTGAGTTGCATACTCTCTTCTTTCAAAAATCCCTAGTTCTATATCTTGAGAATTGGCCCTCTCAGGTGGTGTTCTAGGTCCCTTCCCTCATCTAGGTGGTGATTAACTTCTGTATCCTAGATTGAGTTAGGGGATTGCCCAAGTTATTTGGCTTGAGTGGCTCCAATTGGATTATCTCTAGTCAAATACTTGAACTATCCTTTTCTCATTTTTACTTTGTTCTCACCCCTCAAAAAACCAAAAACACATCTTGTCTTGGTCATTTGTGCTCGCTTATACATCAATTGGTATCAGAGCCTAGGTTGCCCACTTGACAAAGCTTCCAAACCCAAACACATCCACAAATTAGCCCTATACACATCTGGTGCTACCATGAGTTCTAGGATGAGCATTAAAAGGTGTTCTAAGTGTCAAGGCTTTGGTCATGCACTCTCGGACTGCCCCAACAAGGAATTCATCACCTTGACCGAATGGGAAGCAGCCATGAAGGAAGAAAAAGAAGTTAGCTATCCATTTGTCTTAACTGGAGAAGGCCATTATCAAGAAAATAGTGACGTTAACTTTGATCTACCTCCCATCTTTGATGCCTATGATGAAGTAGATAATGAGATAAATTGGAGCCTACCTCCAAGATTTGATGAGCATGAACCTAGCCCCATTCAACCTTCCCAAACCCCCAAACCACAAAAAGCCTTACAAAAGATGCCTTATGAATTTTTCCCTCAAAGAACCACATTCCATAAATATGCCCTCTTGTATGAGAAGAATAAAGAACTCTTGAGTTTGAGGACAAACTCCAAACCACCCGGGGAGTATGATGCATATTTCCATATGCATCATTTTCATTCCTCAAGCTCAACTTCAAGGGAGGAAAAGGCCAAACAAGATCATACGTGGAAACACTTATATTTGGTCCCATTATTTGAGTTCCATGATACAAGACACTTTGTGGAGTTTGTTTTGAACTTCAAAGTGCCTTATTCCAAGGGGTTTCCCAAATGGGGATCAAGACCATCATGCTCCTTGCCCGTAAACTCCACTACTCCTATTAAGCTCGAGGAAGATCACAAGCAGCCAAAGAAGTCAAGGAGATTGCGCTTATGTTCAGCAAAGCTATGGAGTTTAACCCTCTTTTCATGCTTAGTTCGTCCATGCCGAGGCCCGATTTTGTATGTCTATTGCAGCAAGAAAAGATGGGTAATTCTCATGAAGTCCTTCACCTCATTCAAGCTTAAAGAGTTAGCTTTCTAATAAGACCAGCCACGCATCATTTGGAGTCCATTTGGTTGGTTATCTTTGGCCCACATCATAAAATGCTGAAATGCAGTCCAGTTCTGAGCAGTCTGCACTTTTCAGCCCATAACTTTTAAACGGACGGTCCAAATATAGTGAAACCACTTCCATTGGAAACTAGACTCTTCAGGCTTTTCATAGAATCAAGAATCATTCAATTTGGATCACAAATCAGGGAGTTATGGTCTAATGAATCTGGCCCTGCTGTAGGTGTAAACGCGTTTATGAGCTGAATGTGCATACATGAACCATCACGTCTTTTGGTTTGCTCAAGCTGCGTTTTTCCCTTTCTTCCAAGGCTGAAACATGACCTTTTCAAGTCTCTCAAGTGGATAGTTGATAGGTTGTCATTTAAGTAGATAAATGGCCATGTTTATGTTGTGTCTTTTCGGTTTTCTAGTCTTTTAGGTTACATTTCAGTTTCGTGTCTTTTTGTTTTCTATCTAGTACTGAGTCTTTATGTGTTTGAGTCTTTTCATGTGTAAGGCCAGCCTATAAAAGGCCATAGTTCACGTTGTGTTAATCAAGCATTCATCAAATGAAAAGCAAAGTTCAGAAATGAGTTGCATACTCTCTTCTTTCAAAAATCCCTAGTTCTATATCTTGAGAATTGGCCCTCTCAGGTGGTGTTCTAGGTCCCTTCCCTCATCTAGGTGGTGATTAACTTCTGTATCCCAGATTGAGTTAGGGGATTGCCCAAGTTATTTGGCTTGAGTGGCTCCAATTGGATTATCTCTAGTCAAGTACTTGAACTATCCTTTTCTCATTTTTACTTTGTTCTCACCCCTCAAAAAACCAAAAACACATCTTGTCTTGGTCATTTGTGCTCGCTTATACATCATTTGGTGAGCACAAATGACCAAGACAAGATGTGTTTTTGGTTTTTTGAGGGGTGAGAACAAAGTAAAAATGAGAAAAGGATAGTTCAAGTATTTGACTAGAGATAATCTAATTGGAGCCACTCAAGCCAAATAACTTGGGCAATCCCCTAACTCAATCTAGGATACAGAAGTTAATCACCACCTAGATGAGGGAAGGGACCTAGAACACCACCTGAGAGGGCCAATTCTCAAGATATAGAACTAGGGATTTTTGAAAGAAGAGAGTATGCAACTCAATTCTGAACTTTGCTTTTCATTTGATGAATGCTTGATTAACACAACGTGAACTATGGCCTTTTATAGGCTGGCCTTACACATGAAAAGACTCAAACACATAAAGACACAGTACTAGATAGAAAACAAAAAGACACGAAACTGAAATGTAACCTAAAAGACTAGAAAACCGAAAAGACACAACATACACATGGCCATTTATCTACTTAAATGACAACCTATCAACTATCCACTTGAGAGACTTGAAAGGTCACGTTTCAGCCTTGGAAGAAAGGGAAAAACGCAGCTTGAGCAAACCAAAAGACGTGATGGTTCATGTATGCACATTCAGCTCATAAACGCGTTTACACCTACAGTAGGGCCAGATTCATTAGACCATAACTCCCTGATTTGTGATCCAAATTGAATGATTCTTGATTCTCTGAAAAGCCTGAAGAGTCTAGTTTCCAATGGAAGTGGTTTCACTATATTTGGACTGTCCGTTTAAAAGTTATTGGCTGAAGAGTGCAGACTGCTTAGAACTGGACTGCATTTCAGCACTTTATGATGTGGGCTAAAGATAACCAACCAAATGGACTCCAAATGATGCGTGGCCGGTCTTATTAGAAAGCTAACTCTTTAAGCTTGAATGAGGTGAAGGACTTCATGAGAATTACCCATCTTTTCTTGCTGCAATAGACATACAAAATCGGGCCTCGGCATGGACGAACTAAGCATGAAAAGAGGGTTAAACTCCATGGCTTTGCTGAACATAAGCGCAATCTCCTTGACTTCTGTGGCTTCTTGTGATCTTCCTCGAGCTTAATAGGAGTAGTGGAGTTTATGGGCAAGGAGCATGATGGTCTTGATCCCCATTTGGGAAACCCCTTGGAATAAGGCACTTTGAAGTTCAAAGCAAACTCCACAAAGTGTCTTGTATCATGGAACTCAAATAATGGGACCAAATATAAGTGTTTCCACGTATGATCTTGTTTGGCCTTTTCCTCCCCTGAAGTTGAGCTTGAGGAATGAAAATGATGCATATGGAAATATGCATCAGGTAAACTAGACATCTTACGGTTTCCTTCCATGTAAAGAAAGCTCAAATTGCTCAGCATTTTAGGTGTCAACCACGAAGCACAAGACAAGGCAGAAACCGGCACCTAGACACCCGGTTACTTAGCTAGGTGGTTTTCCCTCCTAGATGGGTTTGCTAGAGGTGTGTGCTTGCCTACTTGGTCATCTTGAGCTGCTTGGTAAGCTGCCACTCAGCCACATAGGAGTGAGACACGTGGAAGCAAGAAGAAGGCGACACTTGGCAAGCTATGAACCAGGCCACACTCACTCTACATGGCAGCCATGCATTCATCAACCTTTTGAGGTGGCAGCCGTGTGAAACTTACCTCTCTTGAAGGGAAAATGAGTCAACAAGGTTTCTTAATGCTTAGGAAAGAGTTTAAGAAGGCAAACTTGTATTTTGTAGCTTAAACTTTCAGCTTATACTTGTTTAAGCTCTAACCGTGTACTAATTAGCTTAGGTTAGCTTAATGACTTTCCTAGCTTAGAAGGAAAGCTCCTTTTGTGTATTTTGAAGGCTATATAAGAGCCTTAGTTGTTCATTGTGTAAGATATACTTGAATTTCGAATTGAGAGAATAGACTTTGTGTCTTTGAGTTTCCTTTAAACACTTAACTTGCTTATCCTTAATTAGGCCGATTAAGGTGGTGTCCAAGTAAAGTCTTAACTCTTAATTAGGTGGTGTTTCTGTATCCTAATTAAAGTTAAGGGCCCTAAACTCAAACTTAGTGGTGTTTCTGTATCTAAGTGAGGGTTTAGAACTATCCATCTACCTTATTTATCTCACGGGTTCCTTGTTAACTTTGCTAAATTTCAGTTCACACACCGTGTACTTTGCATTTTACTTTGAGTTTACAATTAATCCCTTGAAGATACATCAAGTTCCTTTTCCTTTTCCCATTTAGAATCCCTTGATTCTAAATCCCATCCCTTCCTCACGTTGTTGCTGCCTCACAAACAGCCCCTAACGTGCCACTTTCCTTGGTTTTTTCCTTGATTGTATTCTTCCTTGGTTTTAAGCTTTCACTCTTAATTTGAGTTTTGGCTTGAACCCTCGGCAGGTACATCATTTTTGGTATCAGAGCAAGTTCAGATCCTTGCCTGAACCCCACGCTCCCAAATTAAATCCAAACACAAACAGCCTACTTACATTTCAAATCAGCCCACAAAGAACCCTAGGCCTCGTCCTTCACGCCATCTTCAATGAGCTTGGAGAAAGAACTAGCTTTTATTGATATTGGATATGCTTGCTTTGCAATTCCAAAATTTCGTGGCGAAAAGGAAGAGTTCACATGTTGGTTATCTAAGGTGGAACGAGTTTTTACTTGTTGTATCCTTAGTGACCAAGAGAAGTTCAATGTGGTTATTTCAAGATTGAGAGATTGTGCACTTCAGTGGTGGAATAAGTACAAGTTTGAGCGAAAAAAGAAAGGAAAAGAGAAGGTGAGAACTTGGAAGAAATTAAGTAGTAAGTTGAAGGATTCCTTTCGTCCATCCACTTACACGCCCATGAAAAAAAAAATCTCCATTAAGCTCATAAGTTCATTCCCTTCCACTCCGTAAAAAAGCCCAACTCCACCAAAGAACCCTTTCCCACCACCCACACAAAGACCCCTTCCTAAAGGAGCTCGAAAATGTTTTAAGTGCCAAGGATTGGGTCACTTAGCATCCGAATGTCCCAACCTAAGAAATGTCACCCTAGCTGAATGGAAGGCCATAGAAGAGGTTCAATCAGAAGAGAAAGTTGAAGGCCATGATGGAGATGATCTTAAAGAAGTCATGGTAGAAGCTGATGAAGGCTCCATGCTCCCCCTGGACACCCACCATCCACCTAGAAGCCATGAGCATCTCGGCCTTCCCACCACTTTTCATGAACCACCATCCTTTTTTTCCACTCCACCCACATCCAAAACACTCAAATACAATTTCTGTCAACCCATTTCAGAACCTTTACTTAATGCTCCTAATTCTGAATTAAGAGTACTTAAGGTAGTGGTTCAAAGCAAAATCAAAGAGTCCCCTACATCCACCATTCAAACCAGTAAGGGGAAAGGAAAGAAGAGAGTCTCTAAGTTCAAAAGAGACTTGTTTTTATGGTTGATTTTATTTCAGCCAGAAATGAAGAAAGAAGAGGAGTTCTTTACCTAATATGATTTGAGGGCAAATCATTTTTAACAAGGGGAGTATGATGGAAATCCCTCCATCCCTTTTGTTTTAAAAAGAATCAAATCAATTAGGTAAGCTCAATATGCTGGATTAAGGATGAATAAATCATCCAAGTTTTGTCTAAACATTGAAACTGCAGGGCAAGGGTTAATTCCAGCAGCTAACCTGTTTTTGTGTGCTTAATTACTCAAACATACTAAGGTTTAAGTCTAATGTTTTTTGATGGATTTGAAGTTCAAGATGTTAGCTTTCCAACAAATTAAGTTTCATCCAATTTGGACTTCATTTGGTCGTTCAAATCAGCAATTAAACCCAAGGTGTCAAAACTGCCCAGCAGGACCAGAATAAGCACGGTATTGATTAATTCATAACTTAAGCTATATGATGGCTTAAGTCTTCATTTATACATTTTTGGAATCCCCAAGATCTCTACTTTCAAGTCCAATTGGAATCATCTGATTTAGAATTCACTGGTCGGTTAAATCAACTCATTTTCAGTCCTATGCTGTTTTGGACCAGATTCTGCACGGTTCGAATATTCAGCCTATTTCAAGGGACAAATGACGTCCAAATGCTTTGATTCAAAAAGAAGGGTAAACTAGACATCTTACGGTTTCCTTCCATGTAAAGAAAGCTCAAATTACTCAGCATTTGAGGTGTCAACCACGAAGCACAAGATAAGGCAGAAACCGGCACCTAGACACCTGGTTACTTAGCTAGGTGGTTTTCCCTCCTAGATGGGTTTGCTAGAGGTGTGTGCTTGCCTACTTGGTCATCTTCAGCTGCTTGGTAAGCTGCTACTCAGCCACATAGGAGTGAGACACGTGGAAGCAAGAAGAAGGCGACACTTGGCAAGGTATGAACTGGCCACACTCACTCTACATGGCAGCCATGCATTCATCAACCTTTTGAGGTGGCAGCCGTGTGAAACTTACCTCTCTTGAAGGGAAATTGAGTCAACAAGGTTTCTTAATGCTTAGGAAAGAGTTTAAGAAGGAAATCTTGTGTTTTATAGCTTAAACTTTCAGCTTATACTTGTTTAAGCTCTAACCGTGTACTAATTAGCTTAGGTTAGCTTAATGACTTTACTAGCTTAGAAGGAAAGCTCCTTTTGTGTATTTTGAAGGCTATATAAGAGCCTTAGTTGTTCATTGTGTAATATATACTTGAATTTCGAATTGAGAGAAGAGACTTTGTGTCTTTGAGTTTCCTTTAAACACTTAACTTGCTTATCCTTAATTAGGCCGATTAAGGTGGTGTCCAAGTAAAGTCTTAACTCTTAATTAGGTGGTGTTTCTGTATCCTAATTAAAGTTAAGGGCCCTAAACTCAAACTTAGTGGTGTTTCTGTATCTAAGTGAGGATTTAGAACTATCCATCTACCTTGTTTATCTCTCGGGTTCCTTGTTAACTTTGCTGAATTTCAGTTCACAAACCGTGTACTTTGCATTCTGGTTTGAGTTTACAATTAATCCCTTGAAGATACATCAAGTTCCTTTTCCTTTTCCCATTTAGAATCCCTTGATTCTAATTCCCATCCCTACCTCACGTTGTTGCTGCCTCACAAACAGCCCCTAACGTGCCACTTTCCTTGGTTTTTTCCTTGATTGTATTCTTCCTTGGTTTTAAGCTTTCACTCTTAATTTGAGTTTTGGCTTGAGCCCTCAGCAGGTATCATTTACCCTTCTAGGTTTTGTTCCAATACGGATACAAATCTGAGCCAATTTTTAGATGAACTGGCTCGTTCACTGTCCATTTCGGTCAGGTGGTTTCTAACCATTGTATGGACTTCCCTTACCTTCTTGGGCTCCATAACTTATGTTGGCCCATTAGGGAGGGTTTCTAAAGGTTTACTTGGATCATCCCCATCATACTCCCCGGGTTAGTTGGACTTTTACCTCAAACCCAAAATCTCTTCATTCCCCTCAAGGTCTGCATTAAGGTCAGCCACATTGAAGGTGGCGGAGACTCCATACTCACTAGGTAGGTTCACTTTGTAGGCATTAGGTCCGATCTTCTCTAATATCTCAAAGGGGCCGTCCGAGCTTGGCATTAGCTTGGGCTTGTGCTTGCTTGGGAACCTTTCCTTCCTCATGTGGATCCATACCAAGTCTCCTAGTTGGAAATGGACCTCTTTCTTGTGCTTGTTGGCTCGTTGCATCGCTTGGGCATTGGACCTTTTAATTCTTTCCCGAACTTGAGCATGAAGATCCTTGATTTCCTTAGCTCTCTTCTCGGCCTCCTAACTAAATTTGGTGGGAGTGGGAAGGGGTGTGAGATCTAAAGGGGCCTTTGGATTGCATCCATAGGCCACTTGAAATGGGGAAAGGTGAGTGGCCTTACTTAGTGCCCTATTGAAGGCAAACTCCGCATGAGGTAGGAGTTCATGCCAAGCCTTCACATTCTTCTTCACAACCACTCTAAGCAAAGTTTCTAATGTTCGGTTAGTCACCTCGGTTTGACCATCAGTTTGGGGGTGACAAGTGGTGCTCAACTTGAGGTAAGTCCCCATCTTCCTGCATAGAGTAAGCCAAAAATGACTGAGGAACTTGGTGTCCCTGTCCGAAACCATACTCTGTAAAATGCTATGAAGTCTCACAATCTTCTTGAAGTAGAGATTGGCTATTT
Organism: Carnegiea gigantea; assembly: GCA_029747015.1. Classification (NCBI taxonomy): domain Eukaryota; kingdom Viridiplantae; phylum Streptophyta; class Magnoliopsida; order Caryophyllales; family Cactaceae; genus Carnegiea; species Carnegiea gigantea. The sequence goes on from JAKOGI010002798.1 coordinate 42,069, forward strand.
GGGAAGCGTCATGGGTGGTATGACACGGCACAAAATGAGCCATCTTTGAGAATCGATCCACCACCACCATGATGAAATGCTTGCTCCTTTGGGTCCTTGGCAAGCCCATAATGAAATCCAAACTAATGTCCTCCCATGGTGCCATGGGTATGGGTAGAGGAGGGTAGAGACCATAGGGAATGACATGGCTCTTGGCCATTTGGCAAGTTGAACACCTCTTGACAAAGTGACCGGCTAGAGCACCACCATGAAGTTCTTGGATTAGCAACTCCCCAAACCCACATTTGGGTATGCAAAGCCAGGGTCCTTTGAAGAGAAACCCCTCTTGAATATGAAATTAGCCATGGGAGTGGCTAGCACATTTGGCATGCGTCTCTTTGAAATCTTCATCATCGGTATACATTCCTTTAACAATCTCAAATCCAAGCGCCTTGGATTCTAAGACCGAAAGGAGGAAATATCTCCTTGAAAGGGCATCCACTCCCTTGTTCAACTTGCCAGCCTTATGATGTATCATGAAGTTGAAAGCTAGAAGGTACTCAACCCACTTGGAACGGCGAGGATTGAGCTTATGTTGCCCTTGAATGAATTTGAGGCCCTCATGATCCAAGTGTAGCATAAATTCGGCCCCCATAAGGTAGTGTCTCTAATGCTCCAAAGCCCACACTATGACATAGAACTCCCTGTCATACGTTGAGTACTTCCTCTTGGCTTCATTCAACTTCTCACTAAAGTATGCTATGGGCCTCTTCTCTTGGGACAAAACGACCCCTATTCCTACCCCGGACGCATCACACTCCACCTCGAAGGCCTTGGAGAAGCTAGAGAGTGCTAGTATGGGTGCACTTGTAAGCCTCCTTTTGATTTCTTCAATGGCTGAATAGGCTTGCTCGTTCAATTCAAAGGACTTGCCTTTGAGCACCTCGGTCCTAGGGGCAACAATAGAGCTACAATCCTTCACAAATGTCCTATAAAAGGAGACCAAGCCATAGAAACTTCGAACTTGATGCATGGAAGTTGGAGTAGGCCATTCCCGGAGGGCCTTGACTTTGTCTTCATCTATGTGAACCCCTTGAGCTAAAACTACATAACCCAAGAAGATGACTTGGGGTGTAAAAAAGTGGCACTTCTCAAGGTCACCATAAAGTTCTTCTTGAGCCAAGATGCTCAAGACTTGGTGAAGATGATTGGCTTGCTCTTGCTCATCCCTACTATACACAAGTATGTCATCACAGTACACAATGACAAACTTGCCTATGATTAGCCTAAGTACCTAATTTATAAGCCTCATGAAGATGCTAGGTGTATTAGTCAAGCCAAATGGCATGACCAACAACTCATAGAGGCCGCCCTTAGTCTTGAACGCTGTCTTCCATTCATCCCCTTCAAAGATCCAGATTTGGTAGTAGCCACTTCTAAGATCAATCTTAGAAAAGATGGTGGCTCTATGAAGCTCATCAAGTAAATCTTCTAACCTTAGGATGGGGTACCAATACTTGATTGTGATTTTGTTGATGGCCCTACTATCAACACACATTCTCATGCTCCCATCTTTCTTAGGCATGAGTAGCGCCGGGATGGCACATGGGCTTAAGCTCTCACGGATTAGCCCCTTAGCTAGGAGATCATCAACTTGGCATTGGATTTCTCGGGTCCCTTGGGGGTTCATCCTATATAGGCCGGTTTGTTTGGGAGGGTGGAACCGGGAATGAGGTCAGTTTTTGATGTATCTCAAAGGGGAACAACCAAAGCAAGCCAAATCAGAATGCAAAGAGAACAAACGGATTTAAGCTTCCTTTGTAAACACAAGCTTAAAGTAGGATAGTTTTGTGAATAGAACCGAAACTAGCACCTCACTTGGATACAGAAACACCACCAAGTTTAGTACTAGGGCCCTTAACAACTCCTTGGATACAGAAACACCACCAAAGAGAGGTTAAGACTCTTGCTAGATCACCACCCTACCCGGCCAAAGATAGAGATAAGCTAGAAGAGAGTTTGGGAGTTCAAAGGAGCAAAGCTCAACTTCAATCTATTTTCTCACATGATGGCCGGCCAAAGGGCCTTGGGGGGGCTTAAATACAAAGCTTCCTAGTACAAAACATAGGCCCTAGACTACCTTACAAGCTAAACTAGGCAAAAACCTGAAAATCAAAACAACACCAAAAACGGTTAGATTAAACCGTGGCTTGACACATCTTCATTGTTGATCTTGAGGCTTAGGTGTCGACCTTGGGAGCTTGGGAGACTTCAATCAGCAGCTTGGCACTCTAATCAAGTCATTTGCAAGTGGATTAAACCTTGATAAGAGCAAAAAGCACCTCAAAAAGAACAATATGCAGCTGCTGCCTTTACCCGGGTAAAAGGGAGTTTCTTCCCTTAATTTGCTGGTTAATAGCTCCACAAGTGTGTAATTTGGCTGAGTTTTTTTATGGCCACTTGATAATATTTTTAATATGCTTTCAAGCCATAAAAGTTTCAGTCCAAATGGAGGAGCTTTGGGCGTCCAAACAGACCCATTTCCAGAACTGGGCAGAACTAAAACAGTTTTGAGCACTTGACTTCAACAGCTGATTTGAGGTAGCAAATGACCTCCAAATGACTTGCAATTGGTCTTATTGGAAAGAACACATCTTAAACTTAAAGTTAGGCCTCCTGCATCCCAATCATATCCATTGGAAGGTCATGTAAAAAGGTGTACAAAACCGGGTTTGTTCACAGGCCGAAAACAGGATGAAGGCTGAAAATGACTAAGGCAAACTAGGCATGTTTTTTGCACTTTAGCCATTGATTCTGATTGTTTTGGAGCACCTTGAGGGTAGGTATTCATGGTCATGGATGGATCTCCATCATCCTCCCCTTGTTGAGGAGAATTTGCCCTCAAATTGTCCTTGAACTCATGGTGTGAGACCTTTAGAAGTAGCTCTCTAGTGGTGAGGAGTAAGCTCGAATGCTCTTGGTTCCTTTGGGGCTTAATTTTGTGGAGTTGGGATGGGCTTAGGGGGGCAAGGGTGATCTTCTTTCCATCCTTTGGAAAGGTATAAGTATTCAAATAGCCATCATGCATCACCTTTCGGTCAAACAACCATGGCCTTCCTAACAAAAGATGACATGCATCCATGGGGATGATGTCGCACCACAACTCATCTTGGTAACTTTTACCAATGGAAAATGAAATCAAGCACCTCGAATTTACTTGCAATCCTTTACCTTGATTGAGCCATTGAATGTTGTAAGGATGGGGGTGAGCCAAGGCTTGGAGGTTGAGTTTCTCCACCATGCTAAGTGAGGCCACGTTCGCACAACTACCACCATCAATAATCACGGAGCACACTTGGCCATGGACCGTGCATCTTGTGTGAAATAGGTCTTCCCTTTGGTCCTCCTTGTCTCCTTTATGGCTACTCAAGGCTCTCCTTAACACAAGTAACTCTCCTTCGTCCGCCTCCTCCACGACCTCCTCCATGAAATACACTTCCTTGTCCTCCTCCTCCTTTTCCTCCTTAGTCGCTTCCCATTCGGCCAAGGAGATGACTCTCCTATTTGGACATTCCGAGGCTATGTGGCCTAGACCTTGACACTTAAAACATCTTTTTTGTTCAAGGTTGTGGGGTTTGGACGGTTTGAAGGGTTAGGCTCTTTTGAGGAGCTTGGTTCTTTTGTGTGGTGGGAGGGGTTGGGACCGTGGGTTTAGAAGGTGGGGAAGAGCTCCCCTTGTTGAAGGGTTGGCTCTCGGGAAAGGGTTTGAGAGGTTCTCTTTTGAGGAGCTTGGATTTTCTTTGTTGTTCCACTTTATGGGCTAAGACACACACTTCATCAAAGGTAGTATATTGTTGCAATTCTACCACATGAGCATATTTAGGATCTAACCCTCCCAAATACCTCACTATGGTTTGCTCTTCGGGCTCCCTCAAGTCACACTTGATCAACAACTTCTCAAACTCCCTAGTATACTCCTCAACACTCATGTTACCTTGGACAAGGTTGTGAAGTTGGGAGTAGTTATCTTGTAGGTAAGATGGGGGTAAGAAACGGGCTTTAAGTTTGGCCCTCATTTTCTCCCATGTTCGAATCTTTCCCTTTCCTTGCCTAGCTCTTTTGGCACATAAGTTAGACCACCAAAGAGAAGCATACTTACGGAGTCTAATGGCAACAAGCTTCACTTTCTTTTCCTCCGGGATCTCCTTGTAGTCAAAAATCCTCTCTACGGTTTGAAGCCATTCCAAAAACTCGTCGGGGTCAAGCTTCCCTTCGAACTCCGGGATCTCTACCTTGATGTCTCCATGGTGTGAGGTTACTTTCCTTCCTCTCCTCATTCTTCCATAGGCCTCTTCTTCACTTGATGAGCTTGAGTGTGTGGCCGCTCTCATTTCTTGCTCGGAATCGGAGGAGTTAGAAGATCGGGAACTCCTAATCTCCTTGCGCTTTTGCTTCAAGGATTCTCCGAGTTGTCGCTTCAAGTAGTCATTTTGACCTTTGACCTCTTCGTTTTGTTGCCTCAAGGCCTCATAGTTCTTCATGAGGGCCTCAAACTTCTCTTCCAAGGTCATACTAGTAGTACTCATGTTGAAATATGATGGAACCTCACGGACAGGATGTGGCACGGGCGTGCTTGGTGGCACGGTGACACCGTGCTGAAGTTCTAGATGTGGGTGAAGATGAAATGTGGCTGGGAAAGGCAAGTGGCACGATCGTGCTTCTTGGCACGGGGGGACCGTGCTGAAGTTCTGTCCAGTGAAAAATGTGGGCACGATTTTGATGTTTTTGTGGGGGAAATGTGTTTGGGTGTTTGGAAGGGTGTTGGGCAGCAAGCTTAGGCCTAGGGAAGCCTTAGCTCTGATACCAAATATGATGTATCTCAAAGGGGAACAACCAAAGCAAGCCAAATCAGAATGCAAAGAGAACAAACGAATTCAAGCTTCCTTTGTAAACACAAGCTCAAAGTAGGATAGTTTTGTGAATAGAACCGAAACTAGCACCTCACTTGGATACAGAAACACCACCAAGTTTAGTACTAGGGCCCTTAACAACTCCTTGGATACAGAAACACCACCAAAGAGAGGTTAAGACTCTTGCTAGTTCACCACCCTACCCGGCCAAAGATAGAGATAAGCTAGAAGAGAGTTTGGGAGTTCAAAGGAGCAAAGCTCAACTTCAATCTATTTTCTCAACATGATGGCCGGCCAAAGGGCCTTGGGGGGGCTTAAATACAAAGCTTCCTAGTACAAAACATAGGCCCTAGACTACCTTACAAGCTAAACTAGGCAAAAACCTGAAAATCAAAACAACACCAAAAACGGTTAGATTAAACCGTGGCTTGACACATCTTCATTGTTGATCTTGAGGTTAGGTGTCGACTTGGGGCTTGGGAGACATCAATCAGAGCTTGGCACTCTAATCAAGTCATTGCAAGTGGCCAAACCTGAAAGAGCAAAAAGCACCTCAAAAAGAACAATATGCAGCTGCTGCCTTTACCCGGGGAAAAGGGAGTTTCTGCCTTAATTTGGCTGGTTAATAGCTCCACAAGTGTGTAATTTGGCTGAGTTTTTTTATGGCCACTTGATAATATTTTTAAATGCTTTCAAGCCATAAAAGTTTCAGTCCAAATGGAGGAGCTTTGGGCGTCCAAACAGACCCATTTCCAGAACTGGGCAGAACTAAAACAGTTTTGAGCACTTGACTTCAACAGCTGATTTGAGGTAGCAAATGACCTCCAAATGACTTGCAATTGGTCTTATTGGAAAGAACACATCTTAAACTTAAAGTTAGGCCTCCTGCATCCCAATCATATCCATTGGAAGGTTATGTAAAAAGGTGTACAAACCGGGTTTGTTCACAGGCCGAAAAAGGATGAAGGCTGAAAATGACTAAGGCAAACTAGGCATGTTTTTTGCACTTTAGCCATTAATTCTGATTGTTTTGGAGCACCTTGAGGGTAGGTATTCATGGTCATGGATGGATCTCCATCAGTTTTGTATTGGATGGACTGATGTAAAGGCCAAGGGTAGGGACAACCCAAGCAACCTCACATCAAAAGAAAGACAATTCGGGAAGGGAAGACGCACGGTCGTGCGTCCAACCGTGTGCAGCCTCGGGTTGCGAATTGCAGGGTATGCACGGGCGTGCATTGAACCGTGCGTGGACTGTGATAAGCTTGCCTTGGATGAATCTTCACGGTTTTGAATGTCTTTGAAAGCAAAGCCTATTCTAATGCAATGAGCTTTGTTTGGACTTGATTCTATGAGGGGAAAGGTAGAAGGAGTAGTGTTAAAAGGGGGGAACCGTATGGTAGGTGGTTTAATGGAATGACTTGAAGAACATTCAAGTATTGAAGGTGATAAATGAAGAACACGAAGAACGAAGAAGATCAACTTGAAGATTCAAGCTAATCAAGTGATTTAGGATAGAACTAAACTCGAGGATTAGATACAGAAACACCACTAATCTTTGAGTTTAGGGCCCTTAAGCTTGATTAAGATACAGAATCACCACTCAATCAAGATTAAGACTCACTTGAACACCACTTAGTTTGGCCTAAACTAAGATAAGCAAGCAAGAGTTTTGAAGAGAAAGCTCACAAGCTCTCTATGATTTTCTTTTACTAAAAACTGAAGTCTTCTTTTCTGAATATGATGTATATGTGGGTGGAAAGTGATCCAAATCAAACTCAAATCAAACCTAAGCAAAATGAAAAGAGAGAAAGATGGGGAAGATGAAGAATATCACCAAACAGGATAGAGATGGATAGTGCAAGACTTCGAGTATGAGATAATCCTTCCGGAGCCACACACACCTTGGTCTTGGGCTAATTCCCTTCACTCTTCTGAGGAATCACTCCAAAGAAAAGAAGGAGAACCTAGAACACCACTTGAATTAGCCAAATTCAAGATATAGAACTAGGAATTTTTGGGACACAAATGAGAATCACTCTCAAAGGTGCTTGAATTACTCTTGAAAATGCCTTAGAAATCTGATCTACAATGCTCACACGCCCCCCCTTTATATAGGCTCAGCAAAAGACAACAAAAGGACTCAAATAACTCCTAACAATTAAAACTAGTAAAATGAAAAGACTAAGATAAATGGAAAGACACATCATAAAAGGGTGGGGGAGGTTACAAGGAATATTCTAGGATTTCTTAGCTGATTACACCAATCTAGAAGGCTCCAAAAACGTGCACAATGTCAGCCACACAATCACATGTAACCGAAGACTTTTCATATTCCCAGAATTAATCCTTGCATCTGTCTCAACTTTAACAGAGCATAACTTCCATAATACTCAGCCAAAGCACGCATTCTTGGGCTTGATAGAAAGCCCTGGGAGTCTAGTTTCCAGAATGGGCTCATTTGCTCAATTTGGATAAGCGGTTTAAAAGTTATGGCCCAAACAATGCACCTATCTCAGACTGGACTGGATCAGCATAACGTATCTTTGAGTGATATTTTGCCCAATCAAATGATGTCCAAATTAAACAAACTTGGGCTTATTTGAAAGATGAAATCTTAAACTTCAAAAGCACATGGGCCCTCAAGTTGTGGGTGATGGGGATCAGCCCCAAGGGGTTCTTATAGCTCAAGAGGTCACAAAGGCTTTCCAAGGATTAGAAATCACTCAAGACACGATCACTTGCATTCTGCCAGGCTCATCCCGCACATGGCCCGACTTTCTGACCTTGGTGACCTGATGACCTGAGGCTTTAAAGCCAAACTTTTGGTATGTTTGGAAAGATTGGAGAGTTAGCTGCCCAATAAATCAAGTTTCAGCCCATTTGGAGGTCATTTGCCCATCCAAACCCTTTGTTAAAGCCAAACTGTCCAAAACTGTTGTCCAGGTCAGATTTTGTCCGGTTTTGGGAGCCCATTTTCCCCAACCTAAAGTAACCCTAACAACCTGGAATTTTAACCCCTAGATCCTTTTTTTGAATTGGCTAAAAGGGTGGGAAAAGAAACCAGAGTCAAACGTGTCCCAAGGAGGCTAAAAGCAAGGAAACTTCTAAAGCTGCTTTTGGGAAGTCAGCCTGCCCCATCTCACTTGTTCTGTTTATATCTCCTGAACGGCTGCACCAAATGAGCTCCAAAAGTAGTCATATGAAAGAACCCTTTCTAAGCTTTCTAATAAGGTATGTTGGAGCCAATTTGGGTAAGTAAGGACGAAGATACAGCTGCTGAAAGTTGACCCTGCAATCTGGAAAACTGGACAGCAACTGTCAACATCACCTTTTGTACTTTTCTTGCTTTTTGTGCTTCCCTTTTGCCTTGATCCGTTTGGCTTGCATTGTAACCCATGTAATCTGAATTTTGAGGCTCTCTCCTATATAAGGGACCTTTAGGAATGTAAGAAGGCAGCTTTGAATATCATGCAATGAAATCTGAGTGTTTTACTCTCCATTGAAACTCCTAGTTGCTTTAGCTTGAATTGACTAGTTCAAGTGGTGATCTTCTAGGTTCCTTTCTCTTGCTTATGGTGGTGATATTCTGTATCCATAAGTGAAGAAGGAATAGCCCAACTTCTCCTCTAAGTGGCGCCTTGGCTTATCTTAGACAAGAGAGTTGCACACTATCCATCAAGACCGGTTGAGCTCATTGTTCTTTTCGGTTTTTGCTTGTCCTTGTTTTCAATCTTCCCCATCATACATTCTGATCTTTGACATTCCCACGGTTAACATACATCATCTTGGTATCAGAGCTTAGGCTACCCTCTTGGCCAAGCTTCCACCCAAACACATTTCTCAAACACAAGTCACAAAACATCCTTTCTCTATCTGCACGGGACAGAATTGTGGCACGGCCTACCCGTGCTTTAAGGCACGACCGTGCCACCTCTTTTCTGCACTTTTGTCACGGCAGTAACTTGGCACGGGAAGCCCGTGTCCCACGGCACGACGGTGCCACCCCATTCTCAGCCAAATCTCGTGTTTCTCTTCCACAAAGCCCACATATCATGTCTTCTAGCCAAACACCCGAGCAAGTGGCCGAACAAGCCTTAAGAGAAAAGGCCGAAATGGAAGCTAGAGTCAAGTACTTGCAAACTCAACTTCAAAGGCTCATGAAGGAAAGGAGAGACAACTTGAGGGATTCACCTATTCCAAGTGAATCTAGTGACCCGGGTGAAAGTGATTCGGATTTCAAACCTTTTGGGTCACAAGGAAGAGCTAGTAGAGGATCAAGGAGACAAGAAAGGCATCAAGGAGGTGGATTCAACGACTTCAAAGTTGACATCCCCGAGTTTGAAGGCAAGCTTGATCCGGACGAGTTCTTGGATTGGCTACAAACCGTGGAGAGGGTGTTCGACTACAAGGACATCCCGGATGAAAATAAGGTAAAACTAGTTGCCCTTAAACTTAGAAAGTATGCTTCTACTTGGTGGGCTAATGTTTTATCTAAGAGGGCCAAGAAAGGGAAGGGGAAGATTAAAACTTGGAAGAAAATGAAAGAAAAACTCAAAGAGAAGTTCCTTCCATCTCACTACCTTCAAGAGAACTTTTCTAGACTTCACCATTTGAGACAAGGGTCTTTAAGTGGGGAGGAATATACAAGGGAGTTTGAGCAATTGATCATAAAATGTGACCTTAAAGAGGATGAGGAACAAACTTTGGTGAGGTATCTTTGTGGGTTGGATGAGGAGATAGCCCATATAGTAGAGTTGCACCCATACACCACCCTTGATGAGTTAAGTTCTCTAGCTCACAAGGGGGAACTACAAAAGAAGACTAAGGGAAAGAGTGAAGCCTTTAAACCACAAAATCGTGCCTACACTCCTCAAAGGCCTTCATACACCACGCCAAAGCCCTTTAACCCTCCAAACCCAAAACCTCCTCCCCCTTCGGTCCCCAAAACAGCCCCTCAAATGTCCACAAAACCAAAGGAGACAAGAAGGTGCTTTAGGTGCCAAGGCCTTGGACATATTGCATCCGAATGTCCAAACAAGAGAGTGGTCACCCTAGCCGAGTACCAAGCATCTTTTGAAGAAGAAATGGAAGAAGAAAAGGAGTTGTACTTGAATGAGGCCCTAGAAGAAGTAGAGGAGGGCCCGGATGAAGGTGAACTCTTGGTGGTTAGGCGAGCTTTGAGGGGGTTGGCTACTCAAGATGGGAATGAACAAAGGGAGGCCATCTTTCACACGAGGTGCACCATAGGAGGCAAAGTATGTTCCCTCATCATTGATGGAGGGAGTTGTACAAATGTGGCATCCAAGACCTTGGTGGACAAGCTTCAACTCACGGCATCTCCACACCCTTTTTCATACACCATTCAATGGCTCAATCAAGGTAAAGGTGTCCAAGTCTCATCTCGTTGTTTAGTTTCTTTGAGCATTGGAAAGAACTATAAGGATGAAATTTGGTGTGATGTGATTCCCATGAATGCATGTCATGTACTCCTTGGTAGACCGTGGCTCTTTGATAGAAATGTTATGCATGATGGCCGAATGAACCCCTACTCCTTCATCCTAGACCACAAGAAAATCACCCTTACCCCCATTCGTCCTTCCCAACTCCTCAAGCCAAAAGAAACCCCACAAAAAGACATCCTACTCACTAACCTCCTCAAGGCCGAAAACCATGAGTATGAGTCATTCAAGGAGGGGCTCCTACTTGGCCTAGGTGAAACCGAAACCGTCACTCACTCCCATCCCCTCCTCATCCCACTTCTCCAAGCCTATAACCATGTGTTTCCGCAAGAAATTCCCCATGGCCTACCCCCTCAAAGAACCATCCAACACAAAATAGACCTCATTCCCGGATCCACCCTCCCAAATAAACCGGCCTATAGAATGAATCCACAAGAAACCCAAGAAATCCAAAGACAAGTGGATGACCTTTTGGCCAAAGGAATGATTCGGGAAAGCTTGAGTCCTTGTGCCGTTCCGGCCTTATTGGTACCAAAGAAGGATGGAAGCATGAGGATGTGTGTGGATAGTCGGGCTATCAACAAAATCACTGTTAAGTACCGCTATCCCATCCCTAGATTGGAGGACCTACTTGATGAGTTGCATGGGGCCACCATTTTCTCTAAGATTGATCTTAGGAGTGGCTACTATCAAATTCGAATCTATGAAGGGTATGAATGGAAGACGGCATTCAAGACCAAGGGGGGACTATATGAATGGTTGGTCATGCCATTCGGCCTTACCAATGCTCCAAGCACTTTCATGCGTCTAATGAATCAAGTTCTCAAGCCTTTCATTGGGAGGTTTGTAGTGGTCTATTTCGATGACATCTTGGTTTATAGCCAAGGTGAGAAGGAGCACGCTAATCACCTTCAACAAGTTCTTGATGTGCTCTCCCAAGAGAAGTTATATGGCAACTTGGAGAAGGGCCACTTCTTCACTCCCCAAGTTGTTTTCTTAGGGTATGTTGTTTCGGCCCATGGTATACAAGTGGACGAGAGCAAAGTTCAATCCATCCGGGAATGGCCGGTTCCTTCCTCTATTCACTAAGTGAGGAGCTTTCATGGTCTAGCCTCTTTTTATAGGAGGTTTGTCAAGAACTTTAGCACAATCATGGCTCCTTTGACCGAGATTCTCAAATCCAAGAAATTTGAGTGGAATGAAAAGGCCCAAGTCGCCTTTGAAGATGTGAAGGAGAAGCTCACTAGTGCACCCATACTTGCTCTTCCAAGCTTCTCCAAGATATTTGAAGTGGAGTGTGATGCTTCGGGGGTGGGCATAGGGCGGTCCTATCACAAGAAGGCCGACCATTAGCCTACTTTAGTGAAAAACTCAATGAGGCCAAGCGAAAATACTCAACGTATGACAAGGAGTTTTATGCCATAGTGAGGGCCTTGGAACATTGGAGACATTATTTAGTGGGGGGAGAGTTCATCCTCCACTCGGATCATGAAGCACTCAAGTTCATACAAGGTCAACACAAGCTCAACCCAAGGCATGCTAAGTGGGTGGAATATCTTCAAGCTTTCCACTTTGTGATCCACCACAAATCCGGGCACTTAAACAAGGGTGCGGATGCCTTGTCTAGAAGATATCTACTCCTCTCATCCCTTGACTCAAGAGTCCTTGGGTTTGAATTGATCAAGGAGTTGTACACCAAGGATGAAGACTTCAAGGAGACCTTTGAAGTATGCTCACGGCACCCCCATGGTCCATTTCACATTGAAGAGGGGTTCTTATTCAAAGGAAAACGGTTATGTATCCCTAAAGGAGGCATTAGGGAGCTTTTGATTAAAGAAGTGCATGGAGGAGCTTTGGCCGGCCACTTTGGCATTGAGAAGACCTCACTCATGTTGAAGGAGCACTACTATTGGCCCAAGATGGTCAAGGATGTTGAGCATTATGTTAAAAGGTGCTCTACTTGTCAACTTGCCAAAAGCCATGTCTTGCCTCAAGGTCTTTACTCGCCCTTCCCGGTCCCAAAGGCTCCTTGGGAGGATGTGAGTTTAGATTTCATTACCGGCCTACCAAGGACACAACGGAACAAGGACTCCATAATGGTGGTAGTTGATCGGTTTTCGAATATGGCACACTTTGTCTCATGCCATACTACCCATGATGCCACTCAAATTGCAAGCCTCTACTTCAAAGAGATCGTGAGGCTCCATGGCATCCCCAAAAGCATGGTGTCCGACCGAGATAGCAAGTTCATGAGCCATTTTTAGCTCACTCTATGGAAGAAGATGGCCACTCATCTCAAATTTAGCACATCATGTCACCCCCAAACGGATGGCCAAACCGAGGTCACCAATAGGACCTTGGGTACTTTGTTGAGGGTCCTAGCCAAGAATAGCACAAAGGGTTGGGATGAGTTGCTTAGCCATGCCGAGTTTGCCTACAATCGAGTGCCAAGCAAAGCCACCGGTCTTTCTCCATTCCAAGTTGTATATGGTTTCAACCCTTGTACACCTATGGACCTTACACCCCTCCCTAGTCCAACCAAGTTTAGTTGGGAGGCCGAGAAGAGAGCAAAGGAAATCCAAGAGCTCCATGCACAAGTGAGGGCTAAAATTGAGAAGTTCAATGATCAGACCAAGGATCGGGGAAACAAGCACCGCAAGGAAGTCCAATTTAAGCCCGGAGATTTAGTATGGATCCACCTAAGAAAGGAGCGATTGCCTAGCAAAAGAAGGTCCAAGCTTCTTCCACGCTCGGATGGCCCATTCAAGATCCTTGAAAAAGTCAATTCCAATGCATACAAGGTTGATTTGCCTGGTGACTATGGAGTATCCGCTACATTCAATGTAGCCGATTTGAGGCCCTACTTTGATGAAGAAGACGAGCTACCAAGTTTGAGGACAAACTCTTCCCAAGCTGGGGGGGATGATGGGGATGATGGGGATCAGCCCCAAGGGGTTCTTATAGCTCAAGAGGTCACAAAGGCTTTCCAAGGATTAGAAATCACTCAAGACACGATCACTTGCATTCTGCCGGGCTCATCCCGCACATGGCCCGACTTTCTGACCTTGGTGACCCGATGACCTGAGGCTTTAAAGCCAAACTTTTGGTATGTCTGGAAAGATTGGAGAGGTTAGCTGCCAATAAATCAAGTTTAGACCGATTTTGGATGGTCATTGGCACCATCCAAACCCTGTTAAAGGCCAAACTGTCCAAACCTGTTTCCAGGGTCTCAGATTTTGTCCGGTTTGGGAGCACAATTTTTCCCAACCTAAAGTAACCCAACAACCTGAATTTTAACCCCTAGACCTGTTGTTTTGAAAATTGGCTAAAAGGGTGGGAAAAGAAAACCAGAGGCCAAACGTTTGTCACAAGGAGGCCTAAAAGCAAAGAACTTTAAAGCTGCTTTGGGAAGTCAGCCATGCACCATCTCCACTGTTCTGTTTTATATCTCCTGAACGGCGCATCAAAGAGCCCAAAAGTAGTCATATGAAAGAACACTTTCTAAGCTTTCTAATAAGGTATGTTGGAGCCAATTTGGGTAAGTAAGGACGAAGATACAGCTGCTGAAAGGTGACCCTGCAATCTGGAAAACTGGACAGCAACTGTCAACATCACCTTTTGTACTTTTCTTGCTTTTTGTGCTTCCCTTTTGTCTTGATCCGTTTGGCTTGCATTGTAAACCATGTAATCTGAATTTTGAGGCTCCCTCCTATATAAGGGACCTTTAGGAATGTAAGAAGGCAGCTTTGAATATCATGCAATGAAATCTGAGTGTTTTTACTCTCCATTGGAAACTCCTAGTGCTTAGCTGAATTGGCTAGTTAAAGTGTGGTGATCTTCTAGGTTCCTTTCTATTGTTATGGTCGTGGTGTGGTGATATTCTGTCTCATAGTGAAGAAGGAATAGCCAACTTCTCCCTAAGTGGCGCCTTTGGCTTATCTTAGACAAGAGAGTGCAACACGATCCAGCAAGACGAGTGAGTTCATTGTCTTTTCGGTTTTGCTTGTACTTGTTTTCATCTTCCCCATCATACATTCTGATCTTTGACATTCCCACGGTAAACATACATCAGGTGTCCACTTGAGCTTGTCCCAAAGTGGTCACAAAAATCGGGTTCCGCAGGGATGAATTCGGCACCAAATTTCTAGCAAAGCTTAACCTCTTTTTGACCTCTCCATAGTGTCGCGAGTCTTTGAACTCACTTAAGAAGACCAAATAGGCACATTTCCATGCATGAGCTTCTTTGACCCTTTTCTTCTTTGAAATTGGACTTGAATAAAAATGATGCATATGGAAATATGCATCATACTCCCCGGGTTGTTTTGAATTTGTCCTCAAACTCAAAGGGTTGGCAAGCCTCTCAAGAAAGGGGTCACGCTCACAATATGGGAGCTTTTGGGGAAGGAGGTCACAGGGAATCACCTCTAGAGAGATATAGAAGAGGGTGAGGGGAGGATGATAAAACGGGTCATACCTGGTGAGGAGAAGAGGCAGAAGTGGGAAATCTTCTTTGGGGGCAAGGGTTTGGGAAGGATGAATGAGGGTTAAGGCTTGTCGATCCTTTTGTGGCTTGAGGGGTTGGGAAGGTTGAATGGGGGTTAAGGTGATTCTTCTTGGGTCAAGAGTTGCTCAACTTCTTCAATAACCCCACCTGCCTCTAACTCGGGTGCTTGGAGTTCGATAGGGCGTACTTCTTGAATCAAGAGTTGTTCAAACTCTCAGGCAAACCCACATCGTGATCACTTCTAAACCTTGAAATGGAGATCAAAGAGGGATTTCCAAGTAGTGAAGCAAGTGGAAGGGAAGAGAAGATGGGGTTTGACAAGCAACAATGGGGATGAAGAGGATAAACTCAAGCTTATTGGATAAGACTATCACCACCAAGTTCACTTCGAGCTCTCTTAAGGAATCAAGTGAGAAAGATATCACCACTCAAATGATCTTTAAGGAACCTTGAACACCACAATAGGCAGCTAGGCTAGTGATAAGCAAGAGTAGAGACACAGAAACAAGGGAGTTTAAACTCAACCCAAATGCATTCATTCATAAGATGCCTTACATGCTGAGGTTCTTCCCCTACTTATAGGCCTTACAATCAGCAAAAAACCCATGAAAACTAAGGCCAAACAACCGGCCAAAAGGACAAGGGAAAGGGGGGACCAAAAAGCAACAAGTACAAAAGCAAAAAGTAAAAGCTGCCAGTGCTTTTCAGAACTGCAGCACCAACTTCAAATGGGCATAACTTCCAAAATACTTTTCCAAATGGGATGATTCAAAATCTGGCAGAAAGCTCTGAAAGTCTAGTTTCCAGAAAGGCCTCTTGCAGCTCCAAACTCCCAGCCGTTGGAAAGTTACCCCCTGAAAAAGGCAAGGATATATCTGCTGCCATCAGCCTGCACCTCTTGGGAACTTGTTGCTTTTGAAACCCCAACCAAGGATTTGACTTCCAACTCTTTTGCTGGCCTTTCAGTACACTTCAAAAGGATTTCAAAAATTGGATTTGATGGTCCCAAAGTTCATCTAATGATAGAGAAAATGGAGCATCAAAACCGGGTACTGAAATGGTTGTTCTGGGCAGATTGGATAGCTTGACTTCAAGGGCTGAGTTGGATGGGCAAATGAAGTCCAAATGAATTGAAATTTGCTTTATTGGAAAGCTAACTTCCTAAACTTAAATTCCAAGGCAATTAAACGGACTTAAACCACCTGTAATCTAGGTGATTGGGGACACCAAGTTGCTGCACTTGTTGTCTAGAACTGCTGGGCAATGGCATTGATCTTCTTTGAGTTTCTTCATGACTTGGATGGCCTCTTGGACTCCCTTGGGGTGGGATTGCCTTTGAACTTGATCACCCTCCTTGCTCCCCATGGGTACATCATCCTCCCCTTGTTGGAAAGAATTTGTCCTCAAATTCGCACGGTTATCATCACCAACATACGGTTTGAGGATGCATAAAACTCCAAACTCTCCCGGTTGAGACAAGGCTTGCTTTCGATGGTTGTTGGCTTGATTCTGTGGAGTAAAGGGGGCTAAGGTGAATTTTCGGCCATCCTTGTGAAAAGTGTATGTATTTTGATATCCATCATGCTATAGCCAAGGCCTTTCTAATATGATATGACAAACGTCCATAGGGATGATATCACACCATAGTTCATCTTGATAGCTTTTACCAATGGAGAAGGACACCAAACAACGGTGTGAAACTCGTAGGCCTTTACCTTGGTCAAGCCATTGAATAGAGTAGGGTTGGGGGTGTGATTCGGCCTTAAGATTGAGCTTTTTCACCAGGGTAGTAGAAGCCACATTGGTGCAACTTCCCCCATCCACAATGAGAGAACACATTCGGCCATTGATGGTGCACCTTGTATGAAAGATGTCCTTACATGGCTCCTCATGGTGGGGGCCCTTGTTACCATTCAAAGCCCTTCTAAGCACAAGCAACTCTCCTTCATCCGCTTCCACCATACATTCCTCCTCAATCTCCATTAAATGAACCTCCTTGTCACTCCCTTCTTCCTTTAACTCGACTTCTTCAAGCTCTTGGCACTCCACCAAGGTGATAATCTTCCTATTAGGACAATCCGAGGCTATATGTCCAAACCCTTGA
Source organism: Carnegiea gigantea (assembly GCA_029747015.1). Lineage (NCBI taxonomy): Eukaryota > Viridiplantae > Streptophyta > Magnoliopsida > Caryophyllales > Cactaceae > Carnegiea > Carnegiea gigantea. The sequence continues at coordinate 59,028 of JAKOGI010002798.1, forward strand.
CACTTGAAGCACCTTCTCTTCTCATATGGGTTGAGGGGTGATTTTGTGGAGTTCGGCTTGGAAATAGATGGGGCCGTGGGTGGGTTTAGGGGTTTAGGAGTAGGAGTAGAACTTCCATTGTCAAAAGGGTGGCTACCTTGAGAGGGTTTCAAGGGTTCTTTCTTGAATTTGGCTTTCTTTTGGAGTTCAACTTTGTGGGCTAGTGAGCAAATTTCGTCAAGAGTAGTGTAATGTTGTAACTCCACCACATTCCTTATGGACTCATTTAATCCTCCCAAGTATCTCACCATGGTTTGGGTTTCATCCTCCCTAATATCACAAGTCATGACAAGCTTTTCAAATTCACGGGTATACTCCTCCACACTCCTAGTTTCTTGCCTAAGGTTGTAGAGTTTGGTGTAGTTGTCTTGAAGGTAGTGGGGTGGTAGAAATTTAGCTTTGAGCTTTTCCTTCATCTTCCTCCATGTCCAACCTTCCCCTTCCCTTTTCTAGCCCTCTTAGCTAAGACATTACTCCACCAAATAGAAGCATATCTACGAAGCTTTAAGGCTACAAGTTTTACCTTCTTGTCATCCGGCACATCTTTGTATTCGAAGACCCTTTCAACGGTGTTCATCCACTCTATGAATTCATCCGGGTTGAGTTGGCCTTCAAACTCCGGGATCTCCACCTTGAAATCCAAGGTAAGTGGTTTGCCTCTCCTTGCTCTTCTTGGCCTCCTCTCATGGTCTTCATCACTTGTAGCAAATGGGTTGTCTTCGGATTCTTCTCCCACCGAGTGAGAGTCACTAGAGTGAGAGCTTTGAATCTCCCTTCGGTTGTTCCTCATAGCTTGGGCTAATTGCTTCCTAAGATACTCAAGTTGAGCATCCTTTTCGGCATTTAGCTTCATAAGTTGCTCAAACATTTCTTCTAGTGAAGTGCTTGAAGACATCTTGGTTTTTTTTGAAAGAGGAATGGCGAGTTCTAGCACGGTTGGGTAAGGCACGGTCGTGCTCAAGGGCACGGGCAGGCCGTGCTGGGTTGCTGTGTTGAAATGGAGGGAAAGGGCAGTGGCACGGTCGTGCACTAGAGCACGGGGTGGCCGTGCCGTTTTGCTGCCTGGCGTAAAAGCAAGCTACGGCTGGAGAAGTTTTTGCCTAATTTTTGTGTTTGAGTGAGTGGGATGTGTTTGGGGTTGGAAGCTATGGCCTAGGAGAGTAGCCAATAGCTCTGATACCACTTGATGCACTTCTAAGACCTTGAAATGAAGATCAAAAAAGGGATCTCAAGTAGTGAAGCAAGTGGAAGTGAAGAGAAGATGGGTTTGCAAGCAACAATGGGATGAAGAGATAAACTAAGCTTACTTGGATAAGATATCACCACCAAGTTCACTTAGAGCTCTCCTTAAGGATCAAGTGAGATAAGATATCACCACTCAAATGATCTTTAAGGACCCTTGAACACTACACTAGGGAGCTAGGCTAGTGATAAGCAAGAGTAGAGAAAGAAACAAGGGAGTTTAAACTCAACCCAAATGCATTCATTCATAAGATGCCTTACATGCTGAGGTTCTTCCCCTACTTATATAGGCCTTACAATCAGCAAAAAAACCATGAAAACTAAGGCCAAACAACCGGCCAAAAGGACAAGGGAAAGGGGGGACCAAAAAGCAACAAGTACAAAAGCAAAAAGTAAAAGCTGCCAGTGCTTTTCAGAACTGCAGCACCAACTTCAAATAGGCATAACTTCCAAAATACTTTTCCAAATGGGATGATTCAAAAGCTGGGAGAAAGCTCTCGAAGTCTAGTTTCCAGAAAGGCCTCTTGCAGCTCCAAACTCGCAGCCGTTGGAAAGTTACCCCCTGAAAAAGGCAAGGATATATCTGCTGCCATCAGCCTGCACCTCTTGGGAACTTGCTTGCTTTTGAAACCCCAACCAAGGATTTGACTTCCAACTCTTTTGCTGGCCCTTCAGTACACTTCAAAAGGATTTCAAAAAGTGGATTTGATGGTCCCAAAGTTCATCTAATGATAGAGAAAATGGAGCATCAAAACCGGGTACTGAAATGGTTGTTCTGGGCAGATTGGATAGCTTGACATCAAGGGCTGAGTTGGATGGGCAAATGAAGTCCAAATGACTTGAAATTTGCTTTATTGGAAAGCTAACTTCCTAAAATTAAATTCCAAGGCAATTAAACGGACTTAAACCACCTGTAATCTAGGTGATTGGGGACACCAAGTTGCTGCACTTGCTGTCTAGAACTGCTGGGCAATGGCATTGATCTTCTTTGAGTTTCTTCATGACTTGGATGGCCTCTTGGACTCCCTTGGGATGGGATTGCCTTTGAACTTGATCACTCTCCTTGCTCCCCATGGGTACATCATCCTCCCCTTGTTGGAAAGAATTTGTCTTCAAATTCGCACGGTTATCATCACCAACATACGGTTTGAGGATGCATAAAACTCCAAACTCTCCCGGTTGAGACAAGGCTTGCTTTCGATGGTTGTTGGCTTGATTCTGTGGAGTAAAGGGGGCTAAGGTGAATTTCCGGCCATCCTTGTGAAAAGTGTATGTATTTTGATATCCATCATGCATTACCCTTCGATCATATAGCCAAGGCCTTCCCAATATGACATGACAAACGTCCATAGGGATGATATCACACCATAGTTCATCTTGATAGCTTTTACCAATGGAGAAGGACACCAACCAACGGTGTGAAACTCGTAGGCCTTTACCTTGGTCAAGCCATTGAATAGAGTAGGGTTGGGGGTGTGATTCGGCCTTAAGATTGAGCTTTTTCACCAGGGTAGTAGAAGCCACATTGGTGCAACTTCCCCCATCCACAATGAGAGAACACATTCGGCCATTGATGGTGCACCTTGTATGGAAGATGTCCTTACATGGCTCCTCATGGTGGGGGCCCTTTGATGGGGACCATCATGACCAAACTCCAAATGCACAACCAGCAACTCCACACACCCCCTCAAGCCCCAAGGAAGTCAAGAATATCCATGCCTTGGTCAAAGAAGTCATAAAGCACTCGGACAGTACATGGGCAGATTCAACCGGAAATTAGCCCGGTTTTGTGCATCTTCTGGGACTTGAAGGTGAGGGGATGAATGACTGCCTTGCCCCTCTCTTTAAGTTTAAGATGTTAGGAATCCAATAAAACAAGTTGCAAAGGATTTGGAGGTCGTTTGGTTAGTCAATCAGCAAGATCTTTTCAAGTGCGCAGGCTGGGCGCCAAAACAGCAGCATCCAAATTAAGGAGAAAGTTGGACCACCAACTTAACTCCACTCTTTCTGAAATTTTGCAGCATGAAAGGGGACTTAAATATTTATCAAGTCAAGGGTTCAAATCCCATCCAAAGCACCCCCTTGTGTTGGTATTATCCAGCCAAAAGGACAAGGAAAACACCCTTTTAACTGGTTTGTCTCTAGCCGGTACAAGGGGCTGATTTCCCTTGGTTTTTGCTTGCCCACTTGCCTAATGACTCACCTTTGCTGCATTTTAGGACCATTGTAAGCTTGACACATCATTTAGGAGGCATTATGGCCCTAATGAAGGAGCTTAAGCTAGGTAGTGAGGTGTTTAGCTAGCATTGGTTGATTTGATGTGTAACTCTTCCCCAAATGTACCTAGCTATTGATTTTGCTGCTTAGAAGGGGAGGGGGTTCGGCCATACTTGCATAAAAACCAGATGGGGCTCTCACTTGTAAGCACTTTTGAATGAATGAAGTTGGGAGTTTTCAAACTCTCTCAAAAAAACAAAGTCCTAGTGTTATATCTTGAGCTTGGCAACTCAAGTGGGTCTCTAGGTCTCTTTCTCTCAACTAGAAGGTGATTAAATTCTGTAACTAGTTGATACAAAGAGGTTGCCCAAGTGTTCTCCAAGGGTGGCTCCTCGGATTATCCCTTGCAAGGTCACTTGATTATCCAAACTCTTGTTTTCCTTTCCATTGTTGTGTTCCTTCTTCTTGTTTTCAAGCATTTCACTTTGTGGCAAGTGTGAGTTGGTTCTTCTCTTTACAACCTTCCATCAAATTGGTATCAGAGCTTAGGCTATCTTTCTTGGCCAAGCTTCCTTGCCCAAACACATTCCAAACACCCAAACTCACAAAACAGCGCAAACACATCCTCACCAAATTTTCAGCCGTGCCCAACCAGAAACTTGGCACGGGCACACCGTGCCACCTGAGCACGACCGTGCCACCATTTCAGTCCAGCACGTCTTTGGCAGTAGTTCAGCACGGTCAGACCGTGCCTACTAGCACGACCGTGCCAACCTCTCCCCGTCCCAAAACACTCGTCCTTCCTTCCAAAGCCAAAATGTCCTCTAGTCTCACACCCGAGCAAGTGGCGGAACAAGCCTTGAGGGAGAAAGCCGAGGTAGAAGCTCAACTGAAGTACCTCCAAAAGCAACTAGGACAACTTATGGAAGAAAAGAAGAGAGGCTTATGGAGCTCAAAGAGCTCAATCAAGTATCAAGACTCGGATGACTCCGAGGGAAGCAACCCCATTAGTGACTCAAGTGAAGGGGAGCTTGCACCAAGGTCCCAACGACATCAAAGGTCAAGAGGACGAAACTTTGGTGATTTTAAAGTCGACATTCCGGAGTTCGAAGGACAACTAGACCCGGACATCTTCCTTGATTGGCTTCAAACGGTGGAAAGAGTATTTGAATACAAGGACATTCCGGAAAGCAAAAAGGTAAAGCTAGTAGCCTTGAAGCTTCGTAAATATGCTTCCATATGGTGGTCTAATGTTGTGTCCAAAAGGGTGAGAAAAGGGAAAAGTAAGATAAAGACTTGGGAGCAAATGAAATCCAAACTTAAAGCCAAGTTCTTAACCCCACACTATCTTCAAGACAATTTCCTTAAACTCCACCACCTCCGACAAGGTTCAAAGAGTGTAGAGGAGTATACTAGGGACTTTGAACAACTTCTTCTAAAGTGTGATTTGAGGGAAGATGATTCCCAAACCTTGATTCGTTACTTGAGTGGGCTTGATGAACAAATTGCCCATGTAGTGGAATTACCCCCTTACACCTCCCTTGATGAGTTGAGTGCTTTAGCTCACAAGGTAGAAAAACAAAAGAAGCTCAAAGGCAAGAACCCCATCTCTAAGCCTACCCCACGGCCCTATGGCTTTCAAAAGCCCCCATTCACTCCACAAAGACCTTCTCCACCCCCAACCCCGAAACCCCCTCAAATAGCCTCCCCACAAACTCCCTCCAAGCCACCACCAAAACCCACTAGCAAGGTTCGATGCTTTCGTTGTCAAGGTCTTGTACATTACGCTTCCGAATGTCCAAACAAGAGAATGGTATCTCTAGCCGAATATCAGGAGTCCTTAGAGGAGCTAGAGGTTGAGGAAGAGAAAAATGAAGAAGAAAAGGAGATGTACATGGCCGAAATGTTGGAAGAAGTAGAAGAGGGCCCGGATGAAGGGGAACTACTAGTGATTAGAAGGGCTCTAAGTGGGATTGCTACTCAAGACAACATGGAGCAAAGGGAGAGCATCTTCCATACAAGGTGCACCGTGAGTGGCAAGGTGTGTTCTCTCATCATCGACGGGGGAAGTTGTGCTAATGTGACCTCAAAAACCATGGTGGACAAACTCAAGATTTCGGTCACACCTCACCCAAATCCTTACACCATTCAATGGCTCAACCAAGGTAAGGGTTTGCAAATTACTACTCGATGTTTGCTTACTTTTTCCATTGGAAAGACATATAAAGATGAGATATGGTGTGACATAGTGCCCATGGATGCTTGTCATGTTGTTTTGGGCCGACCATGGCTCTTTGATAGAAGGGTGATGCATGATGGTCGAAAGAATACCTATACCTTCACAAAAGACAACAAGAAAATCCCCCTCACTCCCCTCAAGCCTAGCCCACAAAAGAACCCTCAAGACAATCCCAAGATGGATGTCTTCCTCACCACCTTACTCCACTCTCAACTCCATGAGTTCGACGACTTTAAAGAGTGGATCCTCTTAGGCCAAGAACCGGCCAAGGTAAAGGAATCTCCCCATCCTTTACTTACCTCACTTCTACAAGCCTTTGCCCACGTCTTCCCACAAGAAATACCTCATGGCTTACCCCCCAAAAGATCCATTCAACATAAAATCGACCTCTTCCCGGGGGCCACACTCCCAAATAGACCGGCCTACCGCATGAACCCTCAAGAGACACAAGAGGGTCAAAGACAAGTGGATGAGCTCCTAGCCAAGGGCTTGATCCGTGAGAGCTTGAGTCCATGTGCCGTCCCGGCCCTACTTGTGCCCAAGAAAGATGGGAGCATGAGAATGTGTGTTGATAGTAGAGCTATCAACAAGATCACCATCAAATACTGGTACCCAATCCCAAGGTTGGAGGATTTGCTAGATGAGCTTCATGGGGCCACTATATTCTCAAAGATTGATCTAAGAAGTGGCTATTATCAAATACGGATCTTTGAAGGGGATGAATGGAAGACGACTTTTAAAACCAAGGGTGGCCTATATGAATGGCTTGTCATGCCCTTTGGTTTGACTAATGCACCTAGCACATTCATGAGGCTAATGAACCAAGTTCTTAAGCCATTCATTGGGAGATATGTCGTTGTGTATTTCGACGATATTTTGGTGTATAGCCGTGGAGAAGAAGAGCATTCCAAGCACTTGCATGATGTTTTAAGTGTCTTGGCACAAGAGCAACTTTATGGCAACCTAGAGAAGTGCCCCTTCTTCACTCCTCAAGTGAAGTTCTTGGGATATGTGGTGTCGGCCGAAGGCATCCAAGTAGATGAAGAGAAGATCAAGGCCATCCGTGAGTGGCCTACCCCCATGTCCATCCAACAAGTCCGGAGCTTCCATGGCTTGGCTTCCTTTTATAGGAGGTTCGTGAGCAATTTTAGCTCAATTATGGCACCCATGACCGAGATCCTCAAGGTCAAGCCCTTTGAGTGGAATGAGAAGGCCCAACATGCCTTTGAAGAAATCAAGGAGAAGCTTACTAGTGCACCCATCCTTGCACTACCTAGCTTTTCCAAAGTTTTTGAGGTAGAATGTGATGCATCCGGTGTTGGCATTGGGGCCGTGTTGTCACAAGAGAAGAGGCCCATTGCTTATTTTAGTGAGAAGCTCAATGATGCCAAGAGGAAGTATTCTACATACGACAAGGAGTTCTATGCCTTAGTGATGCGTGCTAGGCTAGCACTTCGGACACTACTAACACTCAACACACTTGGATATGAATTGGCCTAAAGGTTAAAACCACCAGCCAAAGCTAAAGGATTCACCACCAATCTTCGTAAAGCAAACGCACCGGAAGAGAGGATAAAGAATCACTCCTAAACACCACCAATGAAGGATAAAGTAGAGGAGATTTGAGATTTGCTTAAGCTAGCAAAGAAAACTTTTCATTTTCATTCCAAAAGTTAGTAAACATTCAGCTTTGGCCGAGTATATCCGGCCTTCACAACAAGATCAAGGGCCAAGATTTAACTATCTAAATCAAGCAACCTAGTCTAGCTAATACAAGGCCTAAATTCAGCATCTCTTGGATGTTTGACACCTAATACAAGTGTTAATCTCAATGTTTGAGGTGTCTAACATGTGTTACACTTAAGTACAACTAATGAAAGCTCTGATAAGATGAAAAACAAGTCAAAACAGCAAGGACAGCCGGCTGATCACCTAAAACAGCAAAGGACAGCTTGTTTTGGTCCCTTGGATAAAAGGGTTTTTTCTTCCTTGCTTGCCCGGATAATAGTTGTACCTTGGGTGGCTGAATCTGAGGTTTTGAGGGTTCATTTGATAAACATTTAGACACCCTTTCATGGCCTTAGGTGTCCCCAAAGAGTCCTCAAAAGATGGGAACAAACGGAGCTCATTTCGGACCAGATCATAGGCTGAATTCCAGGACTGTCCAGTTTTGCACGGTTTGAAAGATTAGGCTGGTTGACTAGGCAAATGATATCAAAATGCTTTGGAACTTGCTTCATTGGAAAGATAAGACCTGAAACTTAAAGTTAGGCTTTAAACTGTTCAGTTAAATCAGGTTGCTCTTGGGTAATAGAGGGCCAGAAGTTGACCCATGTGCGCGGCTGTACTGGCCAGTTTGCAGGTCTGAAATGTTTGGATGATTTGAACCCCCAAATGGCCTCCTTTTCACTTGCAACTTGATTTATATGAAAGATCACATCCTAAACTTAAAGAAAGGCCGGAAATATCTCGACCAAAGGCCTGCCAAGGCAAGCCAAAAATCACCTCAAACTTCAGTCAGGTGCTGTGTGGCTGAAACTGGATACCCGGTTGCATCTTTTAGCCAAAAGTTATCAACCTAGGCCATTTACAAGCTAAATAAAAGCTTTATAAAGGACTTAGGTTGTCAACCCAAAAGTGTAAAGTGCTTCCAAAACCCTGGTAAGAGGAAAAATGCCTTGAACATGCAAAAGAAACGGCCACTGCCCGGGTTGTTCTAAGGAACCGAATTGGACTGTTTTGGGTGGAAACCTTTGCTAGGCTTCTACAAGGAGCTTGGACTAGCTTGGCTTGGGACTAGGGGTCCAAGAGAGTAAGGACCTTCCCAAGGGAGCTTGTAGGTCAAACTGAATACCTTGACAATAGGGATCCGAATGAAGTTGTTGAACAAGGACATGCTCTTGTAGACTAGAACTTCGTGGTTGGTGCGTATCATCCTCTCCCTCCTCAAGAGGATTTGCCCTCAAATCCTCAAGGTTCAAGTCATCCTCGATGTAAGGGCTCAGATCCCCTACATTGAAGGTGGCCGAAACCCCCATTTCACCGAGCAACTCTAGCTTGTAAGCGTTTGGACCAACCTTAGAAATCACCTTGAATGGGCCATCTCCCCTTGACATGAGCTTGTTTTTCCTTCTTGAGGGGAACCTTTCCTTTCTAAGGGGGAGCCATACCAAGTCTCCGGGTTGAAATTCCATGCCCTTGCGGTTCTTATTGGCTTTGTTCTTGTAAGCTTCATTAACCTTCTCAATGTGAGCCCTAATCCGTTCATGTAGACTTTGCATCTCCTTGGCACGTTCTTTCGCTTCAAAGCTCACCTTGCAATCCATGGGGAGAGGTAGAAGATCAATGGGAGTTAGGGGATTAACCCCATACAAAGCCTCAAATGGTGACATGCCCGTGGCCCTAACCGGTGTGCGGTTGTAGGCAAACTCCGCATGGGCTAGCTTGATGTCCCACGCTCTCAAATTTTTGTGAACCAATGTCCTAAGGAGGGTAGAAAGGGTTCTATTTGTCACCTCCGTTTGGCCATCGGTTTGAGGATGACAAGTGGTACTATAGAGGAGCTTAGTACCCAAGAGATGCCATAAACTCCTCCAAAAGTGAGAGAGAAATTTTGGTCTCGGTCACTCACAATTGTTTTGGGAACACCATGAAGCCGAATCACCTCTTTCATGTAAAGATCCGCAATGTGGGAAGCATCATCGGTCTTGTGGCATGCTATGAAGTGTGCCATCTTTGAGAATAGATCCACAACCACCATGACCGAATCCTTGCCCCTTTGTGTCCTAGGCAAGGCCACAATGAAATCCATGCTCACATCTTCCCACGGCCTAAGAGGCACGGGCAGGGGACAATAGAGCCCTTGGTGAAATTGACTCTTGGCTTGGTGGCAAATAGCACATCTTGAAACGACCTTGTGCACGTCCTCTCCCATCTTGGGCCAAAAGAAGTGTTCCCTTAGAATGTCTAAGGTCTTGTTGATCCCAAAATGACCAGCAAGTGAGCCCCCATGAGCTTCTCTCACTAGGAGTTCTCTAAAAGGGCAAGAAGGAATGCAAAGCTTGTTATCCTTAAAGAGAAATCCTTCTTGAATTTGGTAGGGACCGTGAGTAGGAGGGGACTTAAACAAGTCCTTGAAAGTTGAATCTTCCTCATAGTAAGCTTGAATAGCTTGAAATCCGAGTAGCTTTGCCCCTAGAAGTGAGATCAAGGCATACTTCCTTGAGAGTGCATCGGCTACCACATTCTCACAACCCCTTTTGTGTTTGGTGGAAAAGGAAAAGGCTTGTAAAAACTCAACCCATTTAGCATGCCTAAAATTGAGTTTAGGCTGCCCACTAAGGAACTTTAAAGCTTGGTGGTCCGAATGTAATACAAAGGGCTTAGGTTTCAAGTAGTGATTCCAATGATGCAAAGCCCGGACTATGGCGTAAAACTCTTTGTCATATGTTGAATAATTGAGTTTGGGGCCACTCAATTTCTCACTAAAATAGGCCAAAGGCTTTTTGAGTTGAGTAAGAACGGCTCCTATCCCTACCCCACTTGCATCACACTCCACCTCAAACAACTCTTCAAAGTTTGGAAGGGCTAAAACCGGGGCCTCACACAACTTGAGCTTGATTGTTTCAAAGGACTTTTGGGCCGAGGGGGTCCAAACAAAAGTACCTTTCTTCATACATTCCGTGAGGGGTGCCATGATGGAACTAAAATCCTTGATGAATCTTCTATAGAAGGAGGCTAGGCCATGAAAGCTTCGTACGGCCGTAATGGAGGGGGGAACCGGCCAAGATTGGATGGCTTCCACCTTGGATTCATCCACTTGGATTCCTTTACTTGAGACAACATAACCAAGGAAAACAACCCTTGGTACAAAGAATTCACATTTTTCAAACTTGCCATACAATCTTTGTTCACGTAGAGTAGTGAACACCTTCCTTAGATGTAGAATATGATCGGTTTCATTCTTGCTATACACAAGAATGTCATCAAAGTAAACCACAACGAAGTCACCAATAAAGGGCCTTAGTACTTCATTCATCAATCTCATGAAAGTACTAGGTGCATTTGAGAGTCCGAATGGCATGACTAGCCACTCATATAGCCCTTGCTTGGTTTTGAAAGCGGTCTTCCACTCATCCCCCTCTTTCATCCAAATTTGGTGGTATCCGCTCCTTAAATCAATCTTTGAGAAGATCCTTGAACCATGTAGCTCATCTAACATGTCATCAAGCCTAGGAATTGGGTACCTATACTTGATGGTGATGTTGTTGATGGCCCTACTATCAATGCACATCCTCCAAGTCCCATCTTTCTTTGGAACTAATAAGGCCGGAACGGAACAAGGACTCATACTTGGCCTCACATAACCTTGGCCCACCAATTCTTGCACTTGCTTTTGGAGTTCCTTGGTTTCGGTGGGGTTACATCTATAGGCCGGTTTATTGGGTAGAGGGGCACCGGGAATTAAATCGATTTGGTGCTCTATGCCCCTTAAAGGAGGAAGACCGGGAGGTAGATTTTGAGGGAAAACATCCTCAAACTCTTGGATTAAGGGGATGGCCGAGGGGTGTAGGTTTTTTTGTGGGGGATTCTGTGGGGTTTCAACAAAGAGAATCATGTACACGGTCTTTCCTTTCTCAAGGGCCCTTTCAACTCGCCCTTCACTCACTAGCAAGGTTAGGTCTTTTGGCTTTGTCTCTCCACTCTTGGGTTTGTGTTTATGTGTTTGGTTTGGGGTTAGAGGGGCTAATGTCACGGTTTTCCCTTTAAGCCTAAAGGAATAAGTATTAGCTTGACCGTGATGGGTAGCATCCTTGTCGAATTGCCAAGGCCTCCCAAGGAGCAAATGGCAAGCGTCCATGGGTAAAACGTCACAAACAACCTCGTCTTGATAGCCACCAATGGAGAAAGGGACTAGAACTTGCTTACTAACCGTTACTTCACTCCCCTTTTTGAGCCATTGTAGGGTGTATGGCCTTGGGTGAGGAATGGTAGTAAGGTTAAGCTTGGTAACCATTTCATGGGAAGCCACATTAGTGCAACTCCCTCCATCAATGATCAAGTTGCACACTTTGTTCAAGACTTTACATCTTGAATGGAAAATTTGTTCTCTTTGATTGGAGTCCGAAATGGCCTCCTTAGTGTGCAAAACCCTCTTGATCATAAGAACATCCCCTTCCTCGGGTTGATAGGTGGGGTCTTCTTCGTCCTCAAGGATCTCTTCTTCACTTTCATCACTTTCGACCTCCATGTGACCGAGCTCGTCAATTTCCTTAATAGTAAGGACTCTTCGATTTGGACAATCCGCTTGAAAGTGCCCAAAACCATGGCACTTGAAACATTTCTTTTGGCTTTTGAGTCCCTCCTTTAGAACTTCTTTTCCTTTCTCTTGGTTGTGGGTGGTCTTGGGAGGGTATTTCGGTTTGAAGGGTGGGAAGGACTTAGGGGGGGCCGTGGGCTTTAAGGGGGTAGAAACAAAGGGGCGTTTGGATTTGAGTTGTTTTTCTACCTTCACGGCCAATTTGCAAGCATCCTCAAAGGTCCAAAAGGGTTGAAGTTCGACCCGCTCAAGGATAGGTGGAGATAGACCTTTTAGGAACCTTGCGATGGTTTGCTCGGGTTCCTCCCTCAATGAACATCGAATTTGGAGTTGTTCAAACTCTCGAATATACTCCTCAACCCTCATACTTCCTTGTTGAAGAGAAGTAACCCTCAAGTATAATTCTTGCTTATAAGTGGAAGGCAAGAATCGTTTGTCCATGTACTTCTTTAACTTAATCCAAGTGTTGATCTTGGATTTTCCCTCTAAGGCTCTCGTCCTCTTCAAGTTCTCATACCATAGAGATGCGTATGATTTGAGCTTCAACACGGCAAATTTAAAGGCTTTCTCACTAGAATAACCCTTAATCTCAATGATCCTCTCCAAAGCTTGAACCCATTCTAAGTAATCTTCGGGGCTCAAACTTCCATCAAACTCGGGTGCCTCAATCTTCAAGTCATTGAGTTCATCTTGTTGTATCCTCCTCCTCCTCGGCCTCCTCCCTCCCATAGAAGAGTCACTCTCAAGAGGAGAGTCAAAATCAAGGTCATTAGGAAGGTCCCGGGGTGGTTCTCGTTCTTGTCTTCTCGGTTGGGCCACGAGTTGTTGGAGGTGTGTAGTGAGGGTTCTTATGCTTTCTTGCATCTCAAGGATGGCTCTATCCCTCCTCATTTCGTGAGCTTGTTCTAGAGTCATACCTCTAGGAACTCTCACCGGTTCCCTTAAAGGGGCGTCTTGAGGTGAGGAAGAAGGATCTCCCCTTTCGGCCATGTTTTGGTAAAGGAGTGGAGAAACGGTTGGGGCTATTTGTGGAGCTTGGTTTTTTTTTTTTTTGTAGCTAGGATTCGTGTTTGGGCTAGGAGGGTTCTTTGTGGATTCAAGGGGAACGTGAGAAGTGAATTCAAGGAGGGGAGAAACGAAAAAAGAATCAAGGAGAAGAGAAGAGGAGCTTACGGCAATCAAAACCAACTCACCAAGAATCGAAGTTGGGCTCTGATACCAGTTGATGCGTGCTAGGCTAGCACTTCGTACACTACTAACACTCAACACACTTGGATATGAATTGGCCTAAAGGTTAAAACCACCAGCCAAAGCTAAAGGATTCACCACCAATCTTCGTAAAGCAAACGCACCGGAAGAGAGGATAAAGAATCACTCCTAAACACCACCAATGAAGGATAAAGTAGAGGAGATTTGAGATTTGCTTAAGCTAGCAAAGAAAACTTTTCATTTTCATTCCAAAAGTTGGTAAACATTCAGCTTTTGGCCGAGTATATCCGGCCTTCACAACAAGATCAAGGGCCAAGATTTAACTAGCTAAATCAAGCAACCTAGTCTAGCTAATACAAGGCCTAAATTCAGCATCTCTTGGATGTTTGGCACCTAATACAAGTGTTAATCTCAATGTTTGAGGTGTCTAACATGTGTTACACTTAAGTACAACTAATGAAAGCTTTGATAAGATGAAAAACAAGTCAAAACAGCAAGGACAGCCGGCTGATCACCTAAAACAGCAAAGGACAGCTTGTTTTGGTCCCTTGGATAAAAGGGTATTTTCTTCCTTGCTTGCCCGGATAATAGCTGTACCTTGGGTGGCTGAATCTGAGGTTTTGAGGGTTCATTTGATAAACATTTAGACACACTTTCATGCCCTTAGGTGTCCCCAAAGAGTCCTCAAAAGATGGGAACAAACGGAGCTCATTTCGGACCAGATCATAGGCTGAATTCCAGGACTGTCCAGTTTTGCACGGTTTGAAAGATTAGGCTGGTTGACTAGGCAAATGATATCAAAATGCTTTGGAACTTGCTTCATTGGAAAGATAAGACCTGAAACTTAAAGTTAGGCTTTAAACTGTTCAGTTAAATCAGGTTGCTCTTGGGTAATAGAGGGCCAGAAGTTGACCCATGTGCGCGGCTGTACTGGCCAGTTTGCAGGTCTGAAATGTTTGGATGATTTGAACCCCCAAATGGCCTCCTTTTCACTTGCAACTTGATTTATATGAAATATCACATCCTAAACTTAAAGAAAGGCCAGAAATATCTCGACCAAAGGCCTGCCAAGGCAAGCCAAAAATCACCTCAAACTTCAGTCAGGTGCTGTGTGGCTGAAACTAGATACCCGGTTGCATCTTTAGCCAAAAGTTATCAACCTAGGCCATTTACAAGCTAAATAAAAGCTTTATAAAGGACTTAGGTTGTCAACCCAAAAGTGTAAAGTGCTTCCAAACCCCTGGTTAGAGGAAAAATGCCTTGAACATGCAAAAGAAACGGCCACTGCCCGGGTTGTTCTAAGGAACCGAATTGGACTGTTTTTGGGTGGAAACCTTTGCTAGGCTTCTACAAGGAGCTTGGACTAGCTTGGCTTGGGACTAGGGGTCCAAGAGAGTAAGGACCTTCCCAAGGGAGCTTGTAGGTCAAACTGAATACCTTGACAATAGGGATCCGAATGGAGTTGTTGAACAAGGACATGCTCTTGTAGACTAGAACTTCGTGGTTGGTGCGTATCACCGGCCAAGGGGGTTGTGGGGGTATTAATACAAAAGTTCCAAGTACAAATCATAGGCCCTAGGTTGCACTATAAGCTAAACTAGCAAAAATACATAGATCATATCAAAACAAAAAAGGGTAGATGCATCCTCCACTTGACACCTCTTCAATGCTAATCTTGAGGATGATGTGTCGGCCTAGGGGTGAACGGAAGCTTCTTGGCAGCTAAGTACCCTTATGATGACTCTTGCAAGTGGCTAAGCATGGGTTAGAGCAATAAAACACCTCACTCTTCTCTCTTGTACCCGGCTGCCCCATTACCCGGTTAAAAGGGTGTTTCTTCCCTTGTTTTGGTGGTTAATAGCTCCTCATGAGTGTAATTTGGCTGAGGTTTTTTATGGTCACTTGATAATATTTTTAAAGTACTTTCAAACCATAAAAGTTTCAACCCAAATAGAGGAGAAATGGGCCACCAAACAACCTCTTGTTTCAGCCCTGCCCAATTCAGCGCCAGGATGTAGTGATTGACTTTGCTTGAGGTTTTGAGGTATCAAATGAACTCCAAATGACTTGCAAGAGGTCTTGATGGAAAGAGCACATCTTGAACTTGAACTTAGGCTTCCTGCAACCCCGTTTTAGCATCGGGAAGTTTAGAAAATAACGTGCACAAAACCGGGTTTGTGCACGCCTGAAATTCCAGTTTTGAGGAAATAATTTCCTTGCTCCCTTAGGTTGATTTCTTGCATCTTGGACATGAGGTTTGGACCTTTTGGGCTCCCTTGATGGCCATGGATCGTGTTAGGGGATGGACCTCCATCACTTTGGTTACATGACATCATGTGGACGACATCATGCACGACTTGGAGTGTTCTAGATGGATGTTTTCAGCTGATTGAAGCCTAGAATATTCTTTGTAACCTCCCCCACCCCTTTATGTTGAGTCTTTTTCCATTTTCCAAGCCTTTTCAATTTTCTAGTTTTAATTGCTAGGAGTTTTTAAGTCTTTTGGTTATCTTTGTTTAGCCTATAAATAGGTGGGTTATGTAGTTGCATTTGAATTCAGAGTTGTAAGCTTTTCCAAGAGTAGTACAAACACCTTGAGAGTGATTCTCATTTGTGTCCAAAAAAAATCCCTAGTTCTATATCTTGAATTTTGGCAAGTTCAAGTGGTGTTCTAGGTTCTCTTTTCTTTTCCAATTGGAGTGATTCCTTGGTGAAGACAAGAGGATTTGCCCAAGATCAAGTCCTTGAGTGGCTCCGTGAAGGATTATCTCAAGTGCAAGGTCTTGTTTATCCTTTGTTCTTTTTTTGTTATTATTTTCATTCCATCTCAATCAACCTTCCATTTTCTCTTTACGTTGGTTCAATCCTTATTTGGGTTTATTTGAGTTTGATTTGGTTCACTTACTGCCCACTTATACATCAATTGGTATCAGAGCCAAGGTTTTTAAGTGACCCACATCACACCCAAACACATCCCCCAAGCCAAACACACAACCAACCCATGAAGAACCATTAAGCGTTCATCCATCATGATTTCTTTTGAGAACGTTAGAATTGAGAACGTTAGAAAAGAGATAGCTTTGATTGAGAAGGAGTTGGTCGTCCTTGAAACTCCAAAGTTTCGCGGCCAAAGGGAAGATTTTCCTTGCTGGATTTCCAAGGTGGACCAAGTCTTTACTCCCTACAACATTGAAGAGCACGAGAAGTTTAAGGTGGTTATCAAGAAGCTCCGAGACCATGCGCTTGAATGGTGGGAAAAGTACAAGTATAAGAGGAAGAAGAAAGGAAAAAGTAAGATCACAACATGGGTTAAGTTAAGAGGTAAATTAATGGATACTTTCGCTCCAACCTCTTACTCACACAAGCATTCTTTTCTTTCCTTTCAGGTAAACGACTTTAAATCCTCTTCTAAAAACCTCCATTTCAACAAGGGGAATCCCATAAGTGCTTGTATCTCTAACTCTACTTCCTTCCTTTGTTTGGAGAAACCTAACCCCCACAAAGATGAAAAGGTCCTTGGGGAGGAAGCTTCAAGCCTAGTTGACCTACCTCCTGTTTTTGATAACCATGGTGATGATGAGACCTTTGAACTTGAGGGACAAGAAGACTATTCATCTCCTTCGCCACTTGTGCTAGATCACCATTTACATAAGGGAATAGCATGTGTTGCTCACTTCGATCCTTGTTATGACAATTTCATTGCTCCATTATCCCCACAATTAGAACCTGAACTAGCCGAACTTATAACCATGGGGGGACAAATGGGAAACACAACTGAGGGGCAACCAACAGGGATAGATAAGGAAGGCGAACATGGAGAACCCTTGATCTTTAAAGAAGGATGTAATGAAAACCATGAGGTGAATTGTGATGTATATGTGGGTGGAAAGTGATCCAAATCAAACTCAAATCAAATTTAAGCAAAATCAAAAGAGAGAAAGGTGGGGAAGATGAAGAATATCACCAAACAGGATAGAGACGGATAGTGCAAGACTTTGAGTATGAGATAATCCTTCCGGAGCCACTCACACCTTGGTCTTGGGCTAATTCCCTTCACTCTTCTGAGGAATCACTCCAAAGAAAAGAAGGAGAACCTAGAACACCACTTGAATTAGCCAAATTCAAGATATAGAACTAGGAATTTTTGGGACACAAATGAGAATCACTCTCAAAGGTGCTTGAATTACTCTTGAAAATGCCTTAGAAATCTGATCTACAATGCTCACACGCCCCCCCTTTATATAGGCTCAGCAAAAGACAACAAAAGGACTCAAATAACTCATAACAATTAAAACTAGTAAAATGAAAAGACTAAGATAAATGGAAAGACACATCATAAAAGGGGTGGGGGAGGTTACAAGGAATATTCTAGGATTTCTTAGCTGATTGCACCAATCTAGAAGGCTCAAAACGTGCACAATGTCAGCCACACAATCACATGTAACCGAAGACTCTTCATATTCCCAGAATTAATCCTTGCAGCTGCCTCAACTTCAACAGAGTATAACTTCCAGAATACTCGGCCAAATCACGCGTTCGTGGGCTTGATAGAAAGCCCTGGAAGTCTAGTTTCCAGAATGGGCTCATTTGCTCAATTTGGATAAGCGGTTTAAAAGTTATGGCCAAACAATGCACCTATCTCAGACTGGACTGGATCAGCATAACGTATCTTTGAGTGATATTTTGCCCAATCAAATGATGTCCAAATTAAACAAAATTGGGCTTATTTGAAAGATGAAATCTTAAGCTTCAAAAGCACATGGGCCCTCAAGTTGTGGGTCCACTTGAGCTTGTCCAAAAGTGGTCACAAAAATCGGGTTCCGCAGGGATGAATTCGGCACCAAATTTCTAGCAAAGCTTAACCTCTTTTTGACCTCTCCATAGTGTCGCGAGTCTTTGAACTCACTTAAGAAGACCAAATAGGCACATTTCCATGCATGATCTTCTTTGACCCTTTTCTTCTTTGAAATTGGACTTGAATAAAAATGATGCATATGGAAATATGCATCATACTCCCCGGGTTGTTTTGAGTTTGTCCTCAAACTCAAAGGGTTGGCAAGCCTCTCAAGAAAGGGGTCGCGCTTACAATATGGGAGCTTTTGGGGAAGGAGGTCACAGGGCATCACCTCTAGAGAGATATAGAAGAGGGTGAGGGGAGGATGATAAAACGGGTCATACCTGGTGAGGAGAAGAGGCGGAAGTGGGAAATCTTCTTTGGGGGCAAGGGTTTGGGAAGGATGAATGAGGGTTAAGGCTTGTCGGTCCTTTTGTGGCTTGGGGGGTTGGGAAGGTTGAATGGGGGTTAAGGTGAATTCTTCTTGGGTCAAGAGTTGCTCAACTTCTTCAATAACCCCACATGCCTCCAACTCGGGTGCTTGGAGTTCGGTAGGGCGTACTTCTTGAATCAAGAGTTGTGCAAACTCTTCAGCAACCCTACATGGCTTCATCACTTCAAGGTCTTTAACTACATGCTCTTCAATTCTTGGGGTTATGCTCAAATTCACCTCATTATCTTCTTGGCACCCTTCTTGGGTGAAAGGATTGCTCAATTTCTTGCACAATCTCTTCTTGCTTCAACTCGGATCTTTGGGCCTCAAGTTCAAAGGTCTCTTCATCACCACAGTCACCAAAAACAAGAGGTAGGTCAACTAGGCCCGACCCTTTTCCTCCAAGGATCTCTTCATCTTTGTTGGAGTTAAGTTTCTCCAAATAAAAGAAGGAAGTAGAGCTAGAGTTACAAGCACTCATTGGAGTTCCCTTGTTGAAATGGACGCTTTTAGAAGAGGAATTAAAGCCGTTTACCTCAAAGGAAAGAAAAGGATGCTTGTGTAAGTAAGAGGTTGGAGTGAAAGTATCCATTAATTTACCTCTTAACTTAACCCACGTTGTGATTTTACTTTTTCCTTCTCTTCTTCCTCTTATACTTGTACTTTTCCCACCATTCAAGCGCATGGCCTCGGAGCTTCTTGATAACCACCTTAAACTTCTCTTACTCGTCAATATTGTAGCGAGTGAAAACTTGATCCACTTTGGAAATCCAGTAAGGGAAATCTTCTTTTTGGCCACGGAACTTTGGAGTTTCAAGGATGATCATCTCCTTTTCAATCAAAGCAATCTCTTTTCGCAAGTTCCCAAGAGAAATCATGATGGATGAAAGCTTAAGGGTTCTTTGTGGGTTATGTGTTTAGGCTAGAAAAAGGCCGTTTTGGAGAAGAGGAGGGAGGGCACGGTCGTGCAAGGGGGCACGGGCAGGCCGTGCTATGCTTCGACTTGAGGAAATGCAGAAAAGTATAGTGGCACGGTCGTGCTGGGTGGCACGGGGGTACCGTGCGAAATTTCTGGACTTCGGGAATGGTTTTGTCGCTTTGTGCTTCTTTTTTGTTTTTTGTGTTTTGGCTTTTTGGGATGTATTTGGGTGTGAAGTGGGTCACTTAAGAACCTTGGCTCTGATACCAATTGATGTATATGTGGGTGGAAAGTGATCCAAATCAAACTCAAATCAAACTTAAGCAAAATGAAAAGAGAGAAAGATGGAAAGATGAAGAATATCACCAAACAGGATAGAGACAGATAGTGCAAGACTTTGAGTATGAGATAATCCTTCCGGAGCCACTCACACCTTGGTCTTGGGCTAATTCCCTTCACTCTTCTGAGGAATCACTCCAAAGAAAAGAAGGAGAACCTAGAACACCACTTGAATTAGCCAAATTCAAGATATAGAACTAGGAATTTTTGGGACACAAATGAGAATCACTCTCAAAGGTGCTTGAATTACTCTTGAAAATGCCTTAGAAATCTGATCTACAATGCTCACACGCCTCCCCTTTATATAGGCTCAGCAAAAGACAACAAAAGGACTCAAATAACTCCTAACAATTAAAACTAGTAAAATGAAAAGACTAAGATAAATGGAAAGACACATCATAAAAGGGGTGGGGGAGGTTACAAGGAATATTCTAGGATTTCTTAGCTGATTACACCAATCTAGAAGGCTCCAAAACGTGCACAATGTCAGCCACACAATCACATGTAACCGAAGACTCTTCATATTCCCAGAATTAATCCTTGCAGCTGCCTCAACTTCAACAGAGCATAACTTCCAGTATACTCGGCCAAATCACACGTTCTTGGGCTTGATAGAAAGCCCTGGAAGTCTAGTTTCCAGAATGGGCTCATTTGCTCAATTTGGATAAGCGGTTTAAACGTTATGGCCCCAACAATGTACCTATCTCAGACTGGACTGGATCAGAATAATGTACCTTTGAGTGATAGTTTGCCCAATCAAATGACGTCCAAATTAAACAAACTTAGGCTTATTTGAAAGATGAAATCTTAAGCTTCAAAAGCACATGGGCCCTCAAGTTGTGGGTCCACTTGAGCTTGTCCAAAAGTGGTCACAAAAATTGGGTTCTGCAGGGATGAATTCGGCACCAAATTTCTAGCAAAGCTTAACCTCTTTTTGACCTCTCCATAGTGTCGCGAGTCTTTGAACTCACTTAAGAAGACCAAATAGGCACATTTCCATGCATGATCTTCTTTGACCCTTTTCTTCTTTGAAATTGGACTTGAATAAAAATGATGCATATGGAAATATGCATCAAATTGTGACCTACCTCCAAGATTTGATGAGCTTGAAATTGAAGAACTCGAAGTGCCCGAGTTAAAACCTTGTTGGGTTGTTAAAGAATTTAAGCAACTCGTGCTTCCAGAAGAATGGCCTCATTCACAACAAGAATTGAGGACAATTCGTTTCGAAGAGAGAGGGATTGATGTATATTTTCAAGGGTATCATTTTCATTCTTTCAACTCAACTTCATGGGAGGTAAGCTCCATACAAATTCATGCGTGGCAAGGGCCTTCTTTAGTTTCAATATTTGAATTTCATAAGAAAAGACACGTTATGGAGTTTTATTTGAACTTCAAAGTGCCTTTTCCAAACGGGTTTTCCAAATGGGGATCAAGAGTACCTTGCATTTCAATAATGATGGAGACCCTCATGAACGGCCCAAAGACCATCAAGACCAGCCCAAGGAAGACCCAATCAAGCTTCAAGAAGTCAAAGATGTGGCAAAACTCTGTAGAAAAGTTTTATTCCTTCCGGAAGAATTAGTGCTCGATTCGTCCCGGCGGAAGGTAATTGATGTGGCAACTTTTGGACAAGCTCGAGTAGACCCACAACTTGAGGGCCACATGGTTTTGAAGCTTAAGATGTCAGCTTTAAAATAAGCCCAATTTTATTTAATTTGGACGTCATTTGATTGGGCAAAGTAGCACTCAAAGGGAAGTTGTCCTGCTCCAGTCCAGTTCTGATATAAGTGTAATGTTTAGACCATAACTTTTGATCTACTTATCCAAAATGAGCACATGAGCCCATTCTGGAAAATCGATTTCCAGGGCTTTCCAACAAGCCCAGAATCACCTGATTTGGACGTGTGTGCTGAGAGTTATGCTCAGTTGAAGTGGAGGCTGCTGCAAGGATTAAATGCTGGGCAAATGAAGAGACTTTGGTTACATGACATCATGTGGATGACATCATGCACGACTTGGAGTGTTCTAGATGGATGTCTTCAGCTGATTGGAAGCCTAGAATATTCTTTGTAACCTCCCCCACCCCTTTATGTTGAGTCTTTTCCATTTTCCAAGCCTTTTCAATTTTCTAGTTTTAATTGCTAGGAGTTTTTAAGTCTTTTGGTTATCTTTGTTTAGCCTAGAAATAGGTGGGTTATGTAGTTGCATTTGAATTCAGAGTTGTAAGCTTTTCCAAGAGTAGTACAAACACCTTGAGAGTGATTCCCATTTGTGTCCCAAAAAAAATCCCTAGTTTTATATCTTGAATTTTGGCAAGTTCAAGTGGTGTTCTAGGTTCTCTTTTCTTTCCCAATTGGAGTGATTTCTTGGTGAAGACAAGAGGATTTGCCCAAGATCAAGTCCTTGAGTGGCTCCGTGAAGGATTATCTCATGTGCAAGGTCTTGTTTATCCTTTGTTCTTTTTTGTTATTATTTTCATTCCATCTCAATCAACCTTCCATTTTCTCTTTACTTTGTTTCAATTCTTATTTGGGTTTATTTGAGTTTGATTTGGTTCACTTACCGCCCACTTATACATCAATTGGTATCAGAGCCAAGGTTTTTAAGTGACCCACATCACACCCAAACACATCCCCCAAGCCAAACACACAACCAACCCATGAAGAACCATTAAGTGTTCATCCATCATGATTTCTTTTGAGAACATTAGAATTGAGAACGTTAGAAAAGAGATAGCTTTGATTGAGAAGGAGTTGGTCGTCCTTGAAACTCCAAAGTTTCGCGGCCAAAGGGAAGATTTTCCTTGCTGAATTTCCAAGGTGGACCAAGTCTTTGCTCGCTGCAACATTGAAGAGCACGAGAAGTTTAAGGTGGTTATCAAGAAGCTCCGAGGCCATGCGCTTGAATGGTGGGAAAGGTACAAGTATAAGAGGAAGAAGAGAAGGAAAAGTAAGATCACAACATGGGTTAAGTTAAGAGGTAAATTAATGGATACTTTCGCTCCAACCTCTTACTTACACAAGCATCCTTTTCTTTCCTTTGAGGCAAACGACTTTAAATCCTCTTCTAAAAACCTCCATTTCAACAAGGGGAATTCCATAAGTGCTTGTATCTCTAACTCTACTTCCTTCCTTTGTTTGGAGAAACCTAACCCCTACAAAGATGAAAAGATCCTTGGGGAGGAAGCTTCAAGCCTAGTTGACTGATGTACGTCTCAAGGGTAGGAACAACCCAAGCTAACTTACAACAGGAACACAACCAAAACAAGTGGGAAACTCACGAACCAGGGGTAGCACGGTCGTGCTTCAAGGCACGGGGGCACCGTGCCAAATTGCTGCCTAAGCATGCCTAATTTGTGATCTTCACGGTTTTTGAGATGGCTTTTGTGTTTGGGCTCAAAACTGAATCAAAGCAAGAATTCTTGGCCTTGATTAAGCTTGAAATGAATATGAAAAGAAAAAAAAAGACAGGAATGAAGTTCACTGATTAGAACATGAAAAAGGAGAGCTTATGGTTTAAGGGATCCAAAAGCTAACTTCATGAACTTTAAGTGAATTCAATGGAATCTGGATAGTTCTAAGCCTTGTGATTAGATAAGATACACCACTAATCACTTAGCTTAGGACCCTTAACCTTTGATTAGGATACAGATACACCACCTAATCAATGATTAAGACTCACTTGAACACCACCTTAATCAGCCTAATTAAGGATAAGCAAGTTAAGTGTTTGAGAGGAACACAAGATACAAAGTCTTTTCTTAATTTCAATACTCAAGCTTCTTGTTTTACAAAAGAGCAGCCAAGGCACTTATATAGCCTTGTGATTACATAAAAAGGGCTTTCCTTCTAGGCAAGGAAAGTCATTAAACTAATCCTATGCTTAGTAATACACGGTTTAAGCTAAAACATACATAAGCTGAAAGTTTAAGCTACAAAACACAAGATTTCCTTCTTAAACTCTTTCCTAAGTATTAAGAAACCTTGTTGACTCAATTTCCCTTCAAGGAAGGTAAGAGAGCATGGCTGCCACCTCAAAGGACTGAAAATTGCATGTGTGCCATGTCATGCTTGAGTGGTCGAATGAGAGCTTGCAAAATGGTGGCGTTTCACTAGCTCCACGTGTCTCTCTCTCAAGTAGCTGAGTGGTGCTTAATCAAGCAGCTCAAAATGACCTGCTTGGCAGCCTTCCCCCTTAAGCAAACCCCTTAAAGGAGGAAAACCACCAGGCTAAGCAACCGGGTGTCAAGCAGCCGGTTTCTGCCTCCACTTGCAACGCATGTTTGACACCTCAAATGATGACTAATTGCTACGTTTCTTACATGGTTGGAACCCTCAAGATGTCTAGATTACCCTCCTTTTTGAATCATAGCAATTGGACGTCATTTGCCCCTTGAATCAGCCTGATTTCCCAACCCGTGCAGATTGGACTCCAAAACAGCACAGGTTTACTAATTAGCTTAGTTCACTAACCAATTGAACTCCAAATCTGGTAATTCCAATTGGAAATGAAAGCTAAGATCTTTGGGACCCAAAATATGTAAAAATTCAAGACTTAAGCTAAACTATATCATAAGAAATAAAAAGAACAAAACCGGGTTCATCCTGGCCCTGCTGGGCAGTTTTGACACATTGGGTTTAATTGCTGATTTGAACGACCAAATGAAGTCCAAATTGGATGAAACTTGATTTGTTGGAAAGATAACATCTTGATCTTCAAATCCATCCAAAAATATTAGACGTAAACCCTTAGTATGTTTGAGAAACTAAGCACACAAAAACGGGTTAGCTACTGGATTTAACCCTTGCCCTGCAGTTTCAATGTTTAATCAAAACTTGGATGATTTATTCATCCTTAAACTAGCATAATAAGATTACCTAATTGATTTGATTCGTTTTTAACAAAAGGGATGGCGGGATTTCCATCACAATCTCACCCAGGGGAACTTGAGTGTTGAGGAGTACACTAGGGAATTTGAGAAGTTGTTAATCAAGTGTGACTTGAGAGAGCCCGAAGAGCAAACCATAATGAGATATTTGGGTGGGTTAGATCCTAGGTATGCCCATGTGGTGGAATTGCAACAATACACCACTTCTGATTTGACGTAAACCCTTAGTATGTTTGAGAAATTAAGCACATAAAAACGGGTTAGCTGCTGGATTTAATCAATGTTTAATCAAAACTTAGATGGTTTATTCATCCTTAAACCAGCATAATAAGATTACCTAATTTGATTTGATTCTTTTTTAACAAAAGGGATGGAGGGACTTCCATCGTTGACCTACCTCCTGTTTTTGATAACCATGGTGATGATGAGACCTTTGAACTTGAGGGACAAGAAGACTATTCATGTCCTTCGCCACTTGTGCTAGATCACCATTTACATAAGGGAATAGCATGTGCTGCTCACTTTGATCCTTGTTATGACAATTTCATTGCTCCATTATCCCCACAATTAGAACCTGAACTAGCCGAACTTATAATCATGGGGGGACAAATGGGAAACACAACTGAGGGGCAACCAACAGGGATAGATAAGGAAGGCGAACATGGAGAACCCTTGATCTTTAAAGAAGGATGTCATGAAAACCATGAGGTGAATTGTGACCTACCTCCAAGATTTAATGAGCTTGAAATTGAAGAACTCGAAGTGCCCGAGTTAAAACCTTGCTGGATTGTTGAAGAATTTAAGCAACTCTTGCTTCCAGAAGAATGGCCTCATTCACAACAAGAATTGAGGATAATTCTTTTCGAAGAGAAAGGGATTGATGTATATTTTCAAGGGTATCATTTTCATTCTTTCAACTCAACTTCATGGGAGGTAAGCTCCATACAAATTCATGCATGGCAAGGCCCTTCTTTAGTTCCAATATTTGAATTTCATAACAAAAGACACGTTATGGAGTTTTATTTGAACTTCAAAGTGCCTTTTCCAAACGGGTCTTCCAAATGGGGATCAAGAGTACCTTGCATTTTAATAATGATGGAGACCATCATGAACGGCCCAAAGACCATCAATCCCAGCTCAAGGAAGACCCAATCAAGCTTCAAGAAGTCAAAGACGTGGCAAAACTCTGTAGAAAAGTTTTATTCCTTCCGGAAGAATT